>CAEFZX010006728.1:0-188360 GCA_903066825.1 Alfaro cultratus
TTTCTCTTGTCTATATTGTATTGTATTTTATGATTGTGTTACAGCACTTCGGTCCTCTTGGTGTATGAAGTGCTTTATAAATAAAGTTGGTATGGTATGGTATCTCCAGATGCTGGGTCTAACTGTTGCTCAAACAATATTAGGGAAAAAATACTAAGATTTTGTATTTTTTATTTTTAAATCAATTGTTATACTGTTTCTCTCTTCCACGTTGAGAGACGACGTTCTCTCTTAACGTCGTCTCCGGTCTGGACTCCTGCTCCGTCTCCGTCCACCTCCCCTATAACAACACAAGTCACATTACATCAGCCTGAGGGTCTAACAAAAAAAAAACTACCATGTTAGTTAACTCAAATTAACTTACATTCATTTACTATTTTTACATTAAAATCTAAAATGAAAATAACCATATTTAACAAAATGTTGCATGTTTGAATAGGTTTAAAGACATTGTAAGCCATATGAAGTTGACTGTGATAAATATTTCAAGTTATGCATATTTTAAAGCAGCAGATTAAATCAAAATAAGGCCAAAAGTCTCACCTCCTCTTGTTTTTCGGGGGTCCTCTGACAAACGCCCAGTCTACGCTGATAGTCTGGCCCATCAGGTCCTGACCATTGAGGCCCTCCATGGCTGCCTGCGCTTCTTTGTACGTCTCATACTCCACTAGTGCGTAGCCCTGAGATAAAGATTGAAAATATCACATGCATCATCAGAAAATTACAAAAAAAATATATACATTCATATATTTTTTGATCTAACACTGAAAATGTTTATAGAAAGTATTTGAGCAAATTAAATATGTAACAAAAGACACACAACAACAAAGCAGACATAGTCCATTTCTTCTGTATAACTAACACAGTGCTGCCACCTTGTGGACTTGAAATGAATATATATTTGGCCAACAAAAACAAAAAGAATGCAAAACATATTTCAAACTACTTTCATTAAAATTCAAATTAGATCATATAAAGTTTGTCAACACACATTAGCAAATCTTTTGATAGCTGGATTTAGGCAAACAAAGTCAGTTTAATTAAAATATGAGAAATATTTGCAGAGTAAAAGTATCTTAACCAGAATTTTTTTTTACTATTAACCTAAATAGGTTTGCAGAGCAAAATGAATCAACTAAAACTATTAGTGTTTATAATTACAAAGTCAAATTTTTATGTACCATCACAAAGTTTCTAATATGAATAACATGTTTTTTTCCCCTTCAAATTGTGAAGAGAAAATCCCAGTTCTTTGGAGTGTTTTCTTGTTGTTAAAGGACAAGAACGAGTTGGTCGTAAACTTTGCAAATATAAAAGTTTTAATACTGCATGCAAGTCATAACCTGACTGACAGTATCGTTCTTACCTTCAGGTAACCTGTTCTTCGATCAAGGTTAAGATGCAGGTTCTTGATTTCTCCAAACTCTGAAAACTTGTCATGGATGTCCTCCTCTGTTGCCTCCTCATGCACACCAGTCACAAACAGGATCCAGCCCTCCACCGCTGCAGCAAACAAACAAAAAATATATCATATCCTTAAACTTCCTACAAATCCCCTGGGAAATTTAACATGGCCAACTATCTGTATTTACATTAATAACTAAATAGTAAATTAACTGTTAAAATAAAACTGGAGAGATCTGCCTGTTAGTGCATGCCTGGAGCCAGTATAGGATGGATAAATGATTAACAATAAATAATTAATACTAACAGAATTCTAAGAGAAAGTTTAGTTTAGGACTTACATCTCTGAGGACCTGGTTCATCCCCATCTTGTTCCACAGTATCATAGTCCTCTTTAGCTCTGGACCTGGATCCCTCCTCTGTAATCCACAACACGTTTTTGAATATATTTTCTACCAGTTCAGGAAGGTTTAATCATGAGGTCTAAAGAAAATGACCAGAGAAGGTTACCCAAGCCGAAGCCTCGCCCTTTTCTCTTCTTGGCCTTCTCTTTCAGCTTGTGGATGCTCTCTGAGGAGAGGAGGAGAAGGTCAGTAAGGAAAATTTCAAAGGTGATTTTAATTGGCCGATACAGATAAATTATGATCAGTATTTTTTGCGTGTTTAATTTGGCAAATATGTTTGTTTCCCTTTTCCCCCCCAGTTGTTCTGATTTCTTTGGGCATTAGAAGAAATATCTAGTTGCCTGAATTACAACTTCTTTATTTTCCTGTAAAATAGCCAAAGCTACAGAGTGCTGGAGGAAAAGCTACAATTTAACAAGAACAAAAGGAACACCCTTAGTTTCCTCTTTCAAAGCTCAAATCAATACTTGAAGTAACCAATGAAATGTGGAGACTTCAAAATCAGTTTCATTTGTGAAAGTTAAGTAAAAGGCGTGACAACTTTTCTGTTTAGTGTAGAATAATCTAGTCTATGATTGAGTCTAAATAGTTTAGTTTTTTTAACTAGAGCAGATTAAAGATTCTCTAGGAAGAAACATTTTTACCGGATTCAGAAGCCAACTCCAGCTTTGTATATATTATCACATACGAAAAGTCTGTAAGTTTAATTAAAAATATATTTTTACACTCTTCGATATTATCAAAATTCTTCATTATATCCATCTTTTAGCAATTTCTTTTAATGAGCTGTTAATGTACGGATATTTTATGTTTTTCTAAGTCATCTTCTTTGTGATATATGTCTCCTGTATAAAACGTTTTTACTTACATTACTGATAAAATCACAAAACTGAACATTGAGTTTACGCTTTCTATAGGGGTTTTTGTTAGCCAGCGGGTAATCTGAGCTGCACTTCACAACACTGTTGATCAGATACGTTACAGGTAAAACAACAACGAATATATACGTTATCCCCCACAAATAGGGGGATATAGGCAGCTATAGTTTGGCTATAGCTGCCTATATCCCCCAAAAATGCGTTTTTGGGGGATATAGGCAGCTATAGCCAAACTATAGCTGCCTGGCTAGGTAACTAACACGCAGACTGAATGAAATAACCGTTAACATTGTTAGCTTAGCTCGTTAGCTGGGGCCTGCCAACTCGCAGGGTGGCCGTTTTATCGGTTTCCCACGTCCACGAGAAAAATAAACCTCAAAATTAACCTATCACTTGTACATTAAGAAAACGAACCCTACGGCAACAAAATAATATAGTCACCATCACCATCCTCATCCATTGGAAAGTCTTCGCCTCCCGCCTCATGAAGATCTAACACGTCCGCCATGATGCCGTTCTCTGTGTGCACTAGCGTGTGTTCTTCTTTGCATTGGTTCAGCTTTACTGCCACCTAGCGGACTGGATGTGTCTTTCTGTAACAACTAGCTGGTGTTTTTCTGGGCTTGGCGCTGTTTTACTGCCATCCACTGGGCTGCATGTGTGTGGACATCAGCCATGAATTTTTCCAAATTTTATTAATAACTCCCCTTTTTTGAATGACAAATTTCAAACAACTTGTAAATAGCGTCATTAACCTTTTACTGATTGGGCAACAACAATCCATACAATAATAACTACTATTCTGAAGATTATGATATTATGTTAGTCTAACAAAAACATTTTCAGTGCAATCAGCATATCTTTTGTTCAATAGCGGGATATTGTTTGCATTTTTCAATATGTACTATTGATTTTATACTTATTAATTATATAGATCCCTTTTTTAAACTCTACTGACATTTATTATGACAGCTATTGTTATTTACTTCTTACACTGTGTGTAAATTTATCTTTTTTTGCCCGACTGATGGCACTTTGCACCGACTGATGGCATTTCTCAAATTTCGTTGTTCATGTGACAATGACAATAACATTTTATCTTATCTCTATCTTATCTTATTTTTTATGTTTTATGTGAATTTAGTTCTGCATTGTCTTTAAAGTGCTGAATGACAATAAAGTGAATCTTGTAATTGCTAACATATCATTGCTGCTTTCGTTCTGTTTTGTCATTATTTTAATACTCACCTGTATGCTCCTAAATATTTGTTGTAATTAAAGAGAGTGTGCTTTTTATAACACAAATGTAAATGAAAGAATATAAATAATAATCTGTAAAATTAACATAAATATTACATTTTAGACAAAAAGAAAAATGTGCATAATTTAATTTAAAACAATGCAGATTTTTAAATGTACATAATTCTTCTATAGATTTATTAAAACTCATAAAAGAACTACATGATATTAAACAGCATCAAAAGATTCAAAAACCATATAAGTTGACCCTAATATGTAGGGAACTAATACATTTAAAATTTTCTTTTAAGACCGCTTTGATCATGTGAAAAAGGCATTTCCTCCTTTTTTATCACATTAACCTTTAAAATCATTAAACAAATGATCATATAAAAAAATAAACTGAGTAAACATGAAAGCAGTTTACAAATGATTATTTTGGTTATTTGATTTTATTTGTCTCATTAATTGGGGTGTAAAACTAATAGCATTTCAGACAGAGAATGTCATCCACATTAAACACAGTGGTGGTAGTATGATGGTGTGGGCCAGATTTGCTACCTAAGAACCCAAAATACTTTCTTTAATTATCAGAGTCATTAATTTTGCCTTCTAGGAGAAAATCTTCAAGAGAATCGGGCGTCTGTGAGCTCACAACCTCATTACCAAGGATCACCTGTGCAACGTGAAGCACATCACCTTTAAATGGCTTCTATTTAGTCAAAAAAAAAAAAAAAACTATAAGAGTCAGACAAAATTTCTCCACAGTGATGTAAAAGGCTTCTTTTCAGGTTTTTCAAAATCGATGGCAGTTTCTTCCAGTAGGGACAAGACAACCAGCAACAATTATAGGACAATGTGGATGCAAAGCTTTTTCCTCTTAATACATGGGATTCTTATTCTGTTAAGAATCAGAATCTGGAAAAAAATTAAGATTAGAAAAGACTCAAAACAAGCATCATTCTGTTGTTGGTGTCTCACGGAGGCGAATACAGTTTCAGAAATGAACTCAGACAGAGATTTTCTTTGTGATCGTTTTATTACTCTCATTGTTCCTGAAGGCGCACAGCACAATATCGAGACTTTAAAAAAGCAGACAGAAATGCAGGTTGCCATAGTGATGCTATGAATGTCCAACCTTGCATACTGCTGTGAGAATGTGAAAAAGGAGGCAAGAGGAGTATATTTGTCTACTAAAAAAACCTTCAAAAAGATTTTAAGAATTATTTTGAAATATAAGGGCTGAACCTTGGAAAATAAAGACAAACTAGCAGATCAAATGTTCTTGTAAAGTGAACAGTTGATGTGTGGAGAGAAGCTGTGTGGCGAGTTTATCGGTAGCTTCTGCAGATTGTTAGGTAACTGCTGATAAAAGGGAGCAAATGGGATGTGAGACTTTATCCTGAGCTGTTTTCCATCAGATGACCCTTGTTTCAGCAGAACAGCACACGACATCGTAAAAATGAGCTCAGCTGTCAGTGCAAGACACACTTTAAGATCAAAAGCCACAAAAATTAATTCTGCCTCCAATTGTTAAGGAGAAGCTACAAGATATTATTAGCGTTTTTTAATAGGTTGTTGAATGCCTCACCTAATCGAAATTGGAGCTGGAGGTTCTTGAGTGTTTTATAACCTGAACAGGTCTGCTTACTGCGGGTTGGTCCGACCGCAGCTGAGAGTTTCTCTTTGCAGTGGAAAAAAAGGAATTTGATTGACAGATTTATTGAACAGACCAATAGGTTTTCCCAGCTTTCGAACCATACACCCAATCAGATTTAAAAAGGCAAAAGCAAACTGATGGTGTCATCAAGGGCAAGTTAATGTAAAATACCACGTTTCATGCTCAGATATCGAGCTGTTAAAATGAGAATCTCCTACAGCAACAGTCTTCAGTCAGAACCCTCTTCAGATTTGTTGCAAGACTGACTGCTACTGGAGATCCTTCCTGCCAACACCATCAGCATCCATTATCTTTCTAGATAATTCATTTTAAAATCAGTTTACAACACGTCACTTTACAAAAAAGTTAATTAATCCAATCAGACATCAGTTCCAACTGATCCCAGTTATCAAGCCAAGCATCCAGTTCAGATTAGTAATGATTAATTGATTTAAAAAAGTCTTCTATCAAAGAAAACCCAGCAGATAGCCTAGAGTCATTAACTTACAACATTTACTCCTCCTAAGCATGCAGTAACAGTGGAGAGGAAAAACTCACCGTCAACTGGATGAATCTGTTCAAAAAGAACTGAACTGAACTGAATAAAATTGAACTGAACCACATCAGAAACTCATGCAATGTCAGTGTTACTGGAAAACATTGCAGTGACAACATATGTTGCAACAAATCCATATTTTTTACTGATCTTCTTCTTTTTCTCATCTTAGTGCTGCTGACCAATCCTCAGCACAACATGACAGTCAACAGAACTTATCAGAGATCTGAGAAGGAGAACTGTAGATTTGAACACATTGTGAACATTTTTCTTAAGTTTTTGAATTTGTCTACATAGCTTCAGAAGTCAGGACCCAAACTATTCCTGCATGAGGAAGTTTGGATGTACAGAAACAAACAAACAAACAAACAAACAAACAAACAAACAAACAAACAAACAAACAAACAAACAAACAAACAAACAAACAAATCTGAGAAATTCAAACTGGTTAAACCTTTCCATGGACTGAGAGGTTCAAGAACAAGAAATATGTCTTTACTTCAAAATCTACACCTTTAAGATTTAGCTGAAATTTGCCATGACATGAAATGTGTTTAGAGGAGTCAAGGTACCAATTGCCAAGCAAAGCATAGAGGTGGCAGCATAATACTGTGGAGCTAAGGCACTAGAATTGCCGCATTGCAGAAAGTAGATATTTCGACTTCACCCCAGGCACTCATCCAAGCTGACAAACATTAAACTTCAGGAATGGCTGACTTCATCCTGGTGGATATTTGTTCAAAAGCTGGAATTCAATTTAAATTCAATTTAATCAATTTAAAAGAACTCTGGAGAGGTCAAAAAGCCAACCAGAAGCTTGTTGACAGCTGTACAACCTGCTAATTTGAGAGTTTATATGCACATAGTTAAGCTTGTGTGAGAAAATCCCTGATAAATTCAAACATGTCCTCCCAATTCTTGTTTTTAAGTTTCTTGAAGTTGTCTTAAGAACAATTGAAATAGAAAAAAACAACAAATGAATGAATTTGTAATTAGCAGATCTGTTTTTTCTGTGTTTTTATAAAGTTAGCTGCTTTGCTGTTGAAACCTTGATATTGATCCAGGAACTTCAGCTAAATCAGTTGAAATGTCTTGAAACTAAAGCAAAAAATGTATCCTAAAAGTGAAGTAATCCCATCAAACACCCTGTGTGTATCTGACTTCAGTCAGGCTGGAGCTTGGAGCTTGTGTTTCCAGCTCGTATCACAGAGGGTGGACTTTGCACTCCTCTTGTCACGGACGGTGTCAAACATCAAGGTTCAGCCAGCACAGTGCTTGTTCTGACCTTTTAATGCCACATCTTCTCACTGGAGGTGATTAAAGTCTGAGTAATGCTGATTAACTCATCCTGCGCCACTATAAAAGCCTCTGACATTCTGACAGAGGGCACCATCAAGTCCAAGAACCCCAGGAGTGAAGGTGAGTCTCCTTCTCAAGGCGTTTGGTTGTTTAATCACAGATCAGAGCTCTTTACATGTGTAGCTGCAGAAAATGCCCTGAGCGCTGCTTAGAGAGCTGATCTTTTCTCTGTTTTTAGGTTTGTGCTACTCCTCTGCAGCCATGAAGTTCTCCCTGGTCGCCACTATTCTTGTTGTGCTGGCTGTTGCTCACGGTGAGTTATATTTACAGAAATATTATCACTATATTTACATTTAAACCACATGCTGCTACATTAAAATCCCTAAAAAATTAAAGTTTAGGACGAAATAAAAGTGTGAAAACTAATTCCAGCTGAAAAGTAAACTGTCTCCTGAAAACTGCTTCCATCTCAGGCTCTGAGGCCAGGTCGCTGGTGAAGCGTGAGGTCCAGGCAGAGGTGGACAGAATCACCCAGCTCCTCAGGGAGATGTCCGCCAGCGTCACCACGGCAACCCAGGACATGGTGGAGAAGATGAAGGCTCTAGAGATGACCAACACTGCCCAGTAAGATAACTTCAGCTTTAGTTTGGACAGAACACTCAGAGGAATGTTTCTGATCACAGTGACTGATGGAAGTGTTTCACCTGATAATATAAAATATGCATTTTTCTGGGATCGCATGAGACCAGCATAAAGTAGTGCATGATTGTGAAGTGGAAGAGAAATGATTTACATGCTTTGTCTTCAGAGTTAATCATTTATAGAACCACCTTTCACTGAGGTATGTCTCTTTAGTATTAAACATAGTAAAAACCCTAAGCTGATTGCCCAAAACCTTTAGTAAGAAAGCCAGATTTCTAATAATTATCTGCAATACAGTCCTCGAATGTTTCATAAAAGATTTCTGCAGGGAGAGAAATCACACATCAGAGTGAATGCAAAGTGCAAATTTTCTTCATTTCTAGAAATTACAGCACAAATACTATGACACAAGCATTTGTTCCTCCTTTCTCAAAATAGGGGACCTATTTAATGATCTACTACTAAATCACAAATTTGTGTCACATGGAAAAGTCATGTTCTATCGACTTTTTAGCAGACATTAGGGTGACCACCTGTGAGCTCGAAGAAAATCGGAAAAGCAGGATGAAAGCTATGAATGCAACAAAACAAGATTCACCAATGCTACAGTCTCTACCACCTTTGCACATCTAGAAACCTTATTTTAAAATCTTTGTCCTCTTTTAAATAACGACTCAAACTCAATCGGATCTGATGGGGAGAATTTGTGAACATAAATTTAGAAAATCTACGTCATGAATACTTTGATTGAAACCACTGACCTATCCTATGCAGGGTTTAATGGCTGCAGCGTCAACAGGTTTTCCCACCTGAGTTGGTGGTCTCTGCACCTCCTCCAGAGGTTCAGGCCACTTGGCAGTTCCTCAGATTAACAAACGTCATAGAAAATCTGAATAATGCAGATTATACAAAACAGAAGATGTTTTTTGTTAATTAAGATTACTTCTAAGGCCAGTTTGTTGCACTGGATTTCATTTGCTATTGTAAAGAGGGATGAAAACACATGCACACCGCACTATTCAGATTTTTATTATTTAAAACAATATTTTTCAGTTAGCTTTACAATTATGCATTATATTTTACCTCAAGAAAATACAACATTGTTTTAGGTTGTAACTAGAGGTAAATACTTTAAGAAAAAAAAATCATTGAATAATTTCAAAATCAAGAAGAGACAGTTCCCTCTTTACAAATTTGACTTTATTTTAATGTGTGAGTCTTTAATATTTCTAAGACATTGCGATATGAATTATATGTATACATTTTTCTCAATGTTTTCATGTTTGACCTCTGGTTCTGTTCACCACAGGACGTACATGGAGGACAGCCGGGCGAAGATCCAGCCTCTGGTGGAGCAGGTCCAGTCCGAGGCGACCAAGCTGCAAGAGCAGGTCAAACCCCTCATCTCCAACATCGAGGAGCACATCCGGCCTCTGACGGACGATTTCAACGCTCAGGTCCTGACTGACAACCTCCAGAACCAGGTGAAGCCCCTGACCGACATGATGACGAAGTTCCTCCAGCAGGTGATGGAGCAGTCCAAGGCCCTGCTGCCACCCCAGTGAACGCTACGGCTGGACAAACACCCGGAATGGACTGGATCGCAGAATCCGCTCTGAACACTAAAGACTTTTCTGTTTCAGTTTCACTGAGAAGCTTAAACTGCATCATTAAAGTTTTCTGAAAATCATCAGTTTTTCCTGCTTTTTATTCAAGTTCATGTCAAAGAAACTAAAAAGATCAGATGATAAAGATTAAATAAAGTGAATCTGCATCTGATCAGCTCAGTACAATAAGATGCAACTCTTCTAAGTTGCAGGTTTCTGGTTTTTCCTTCATTCATGGTTCGAAGAGCTGAAGGTTTATCAAACTCATTTGAGTCCTACAGTAATTCATGCAGCTCCAGCCATGCAGAATGCTTAAAAACACAAATCTGTTTCCTCAAAACATGTTAAACAACTGTGTGAAGACTTTAACACATTTAAAGAACATAAAAGAATCATTTTTAGTGTTTGAACATTTAACACAGCTTATTGGATAGGAAAACAGTTCAGCTTTCTGCAGAAATTCCTCAATGTGACTGATTACAAATCCTCTAGTATAAACTCTCTATAAAATCAGTTTTCATGGCAGGACTGTTTTAGTGTGCTTGTGTCTCGAAGCAGGGAGGGAGACAATGACTTGTTGTCTGTCTAAAAGCAAAACAACAAAATCACTAGTCTTCCACTTCACTCCGGACCAACTGGACCCCTCACACATGTCCTCAGATTTTATTTCTGCCCATTTTAGTGGAAATTTCAGGAATTTAAACGCCATTCCTGAAGCAAACACAGGTATTAAGACAGGGCGGATGTTGAGGGAACCTTGGTGGCGGCTGAAGGCCGCAGGCTGCAGCTCCGCAGCAGAACTGGCAGTCCTGATCAGCCTTCTCCTTGTCCTCGCAGAGATTAAACCAGCCGGCTGGCAGACCTTTCAGAAACATTCTGCTCAGACATGACAGCCTTTCACTCAACAGCTTTCATTCTTCAAACCAGCAGTTTCAAGAGTCACAGCGTTCACCTCTGACCCCAGAATTCTGCTCGACCTTCAGTTTCTCTGATTCAGACACTTGATTCAGAGAGACCTGGTGTGTGAGGACAGGACAATGTCCTGCAGGAAGGACGACATGGGTGAAGCAGAGCCAGGGGCCAGCGTCAGGGTTATCTGCTGCTCTCATCCCAAGTTTGGTGGTGACCATGAAAGCTGGAACAGAGAGAAAACTGCGTCTGACGAGCGGTTCTGGTACGCAGAGCGCCGAGCTCAGATGTCCATCTTTTACACAGCAGGAATAAACGGAGCTGGAATCAACCCGACATCTAAGATCTTTACCTGAACAAACATTTATGCAAATTTTAAAGGTCAATTTTTCCATTTTTATATCCACTGAGGAAAATCTGTAAACTTTACGAATTAGTCCATATTTCAGGAATTACAAGTCCATTTTTTTTTCTCCTTCTGCTCAGGATGGTTAGAGGTAGTCGTTCATTTGCAAAACACAAATGAATAGAATCAACTCACAGATTAGTTATTAGTACAAGGCTAAAAAAATGATCCATTCAACCAGAAGGACTTTGCATCCCCTCCTTTAAAATTCTCAATTAACTCTCTAAAAGTGGCTGCATTATTTTAACACATCTGATGGAAATGGTTTGATTTAATGACATCAACGATTATCAGATATTTATTGCAGCAGACGTTTGAATCCAGCCTCTGAGCGCAAACCCACAGGCGATTGTTTCTCATTGGCATTTTGCCATTTTGTTAAAGCTTTTATTGGAGACATGTTACACTGATGGGAACATGCAGCACTGATGTATACATGCTGTATAACAGGATGTGATACATGCAGCTTATGCAGAAGCTCAGACTGTAATCTTGAATGTTTTAACCAATTCAATTCTGTCATAAATTTAAATCTTTGGAATCGATACAGTCATTTAGTTTGTTGTCTAACCTTGATTTTTGTGACCTTTAAGTCTTTTTGCTTCTGTTTTCTTGAAAATAAATGTTTAGCAGAGACGCACTGATCAGTCAGCCGGTGATTGGAACTGGCTGATTATCCCTTTATCGGCTCTGATCAGTGAGCTGATGAAGGGATGGTACAAATGTTGCATTGTTTCCCTATTTATTAAATCCATCAAAACTAAAAACTTTTTGAGTCTAATAAAAATCAGATAAAGGTTTCAGGATGCAAGCTTTGATGGAGAAATTGGACCAATTTTGTACGTTTTTCATTTCTTTTTTCAGGTAACTTGAAACACTTTTTTCTCATGCAAAATAAATAAATAAATAAATAAATAAATAAATCATGGAATCGGCCAAAATCTGAATCAGTTGTAGAGACCTTAGAGAAAACCAGATATAGGTAAAAACCAGGAAAAGTCTGATTGGTGCACCTCCAATTACTGTAGCAAGCATAATTTAAAACTGCCACCTCACTGGACTCTGCTCCTGAACTACCCAGATTTTGTTTTTTTGCACACACTTCTGCATAAATTCAAAGTATGTAACAGTTTTCAGCACGCATAATGGGAGAACAGTGCTACTATGTCTGTTTTAATCATGATTTCTGTTCTAGTTGCAGCTAGAATTGAGATAAACCAGATTTGTCAGATGATCCTGTAGCCTTTTTATGTTAAAACATAATATTCATGTGAGAAAAAGTGGGCGACATTGACAGATGATGAAACAAACATGAGTTGAAGTGAATAAAATGTCCGTTAGAATTAGAAAATCTATAGTGGAAAACATGAAGCAGCACAGAGCGATGCAGGAAGCAGAGGTTTCACTGATGGGGAAATTGTTTCCACTTACCGTTTCTGAATTGAACACCTGGGGTCATCCACGCAGGGGGTCGATGGCCGCTGCACAAAAAGAACAATTTTCTTTGCAAAAAGAATAAAAAAAGAAGAAGAAGAAGAAGAAGAAAGAAAACTGAATCTAAAAAGAAAATGCTTTCAAAAATGTACGCTTGCTCTCAGGGAAGATGACAAAATGAGTCATAGTTGAGGGTCTGAGATCTGCAGACCTGACAGCCACTGATGGCCTCTGCGGAGGAAAAGCACGTTCTGTCTCGGCTGGTTGGCGGAGAACAACTGATAGATGTGTTTTTGCTGGCACGGGTTATGTTTTTACTCAGGACTGACAGACAGACAGCCCCTATGCACACAGGTGCTATTCAAGGAAACTGTGTAAACGTGACGTCACAGAGAAAAATCTGGCCCATAAACCTTTTCCAGCACCAAAATCCCGCCCACTACATGTTGTTCATATCTTTCCCCATTTGTCCACTTCTCTGTTTCTCTCCTCGATTTCTTAAGCTTTTTGTCTTCCTGCCTTTCTAGACTTATTTTGCCATAAAATACATTTCAACAAGCTACCATTCAGCAAACCTGCGGATAATTTCAATATTTCCGTTTTTTAAGTCTCTTGTTTTGCTGTCTCCTCATCTCACAGACTCATAAGAACACAATATAGCTTGAGCTGTCAATGTCAAATCAATAAGTGTTTGTTTTTCCTCTTCCACGTATAATTTGATTGTCTCTCTGTTGTTTTTGAGGCTGTTTCTTTTTATATATATTTTTTTTAGGCAAAACCACCAAAAATGAAGCTTACCCCAATTTTCATAGCCCTCCAATTTGGAGCGCGGCTGCTTCCCTCTAATGCTGAAACACCACTTTGTGAAATTACAGTACAATTTTGAAAAGTAGAAACAGGCAGCAGGCAATTCAGGTGCTCAGCCTCCGCAACAATGGACCGCTGGCCTTGGTGATGGTTGCTAGGCGATGGAGGAAATACAATGGCCTCCTCTGAAACCAAAGGCCCTTAAGTGGAATGACAGGAGAGAGAGCACACACACATACATACATCCATACACAAACTCACGAAACAGAGCAAGGCAGGGGAAAAGGAGCAAGTGAAGCAGTGCACCGCGCCTGCAGAAACGTACCTGCTGCCTGTTCTGGACATGAAGAACAGGCTCCAAGGAAAACAGCAGCTTCTCTTCCTTCTGTATGCATATATTCATTAAATCTGTTTAAATCAAACGTTAAGGAGATTATTTAGCTGTCCCTTAGTCAACCTGATGGTGAATAAAGACGGAGGAACATTCTCACTGATCTCTGCCTCTCTGCAGCGTCATCGCTGTCCTTCGTACATTCAAAAAACTGTACAAGCCAATCAAAAAACAACAAATATGTCTTTGAAAGATTGGTTAATATTTACTGATCTGCAGAGCAACACAAATACATCAATGTGGGCAATTTTGCAATTGCAAATGATTACTTGGGTGCAATGTTTGGCATGCTGTTATAGTTTAAATGCATTACCACCCTGCATGCAGCCTAACCCAGATTCAGGTGGCACATTTTTCCTGTTTTTATGACATTTTCCTGTCATGAAGACAGGAAAAATGGCAGAAAAGTTAGTAAAATGTGAGTTAATTGCAATATTAATACAATTTTGCAAATCCAAATTTTCCAAATATCTCACAGGGCAATAAATTTCCATGGCTGGATCCATTAATACGCAGATATTTTTGAAAATATCTGGATATATTTCAGTGCGACTGGGTTGACATCACTGTAGTCTGAGGTCTGAACCATTCTGGAGTGGCCTTGATTTTTTTGGACAAGAAATGTGTCATTGTTTTTGTGAGCAATCTTTTTTTCCCCCATAAAAACTAGACAAAAACTAAATAAAAATCTGAGAGTTAAAAAGTTGTTGAAGTGATATAAAAAGTTAATATTTCATAAATACTTTTATTGTTCTGAACAGTAAAAAATTTAATGATTATTATTGTTTCAATGACAAATACAAACTTGAAGTTCAAATAGTTTCATTGTTTTGTTGATGTTATTTTTATTATTACCAGCTCAACAGTAAACTGGATGTTATATTTTAATGAAACAAAGTAATCATTTTATTGTTTTATATACCTGCCTCATTAAAATAAAATGATACCATTTCCTGACTTTTGTTCAATGAATTAATTTCTATTTTATGGCCTGAAGAAAAGCTTTTCATTGACTAATTCTTCAAAAATGCTTGTTGTAAAAAAAGTAAATGCATTAATTTACTTTTGAGTAAAAGTCACTGAATGTTTGGGGCCCTTTTTACCATTAAACTAAAATTAAAGCAAGAAACATGGCAAATAATAGACAAATATTGTGTGTTGTACATAACCTTTTATATTTTTGAAAAGTTTAGTCTGTAAGTCTAAAACATAACACAATCTGCATCAATAAAGCACAAAGAAATTGCAAAAAAAGAAACCTAAATTTTCCGAGAACCCTGGGCCAAACTTTAGCCACACTTGATTCAACTGAATCAGTCAGGGAAGTTTTCATCAACACTTTTCTAACTGCCTGTAGCAGCTAGCTGTACTGCAGCTGTTCTTTTAATTTCTCATTCCTTAATTCTGTAACCATGTGAAGAAAAACAATTTTTTTATTCCTTTATATTAGCAGGTATTTAATGTTTTTACGTCTAAGAAAAAGAAATGTTGGATTTCTGATAAAAATACTCGGAAGGCTCATTTTCTTCTCTGCTGCTAACAGACGTGTTGCAGGAAAGAGGAACAAACTGAGCTTAACAGAGTTGCTGTTGTTTCAGGTGGATGAATGGGACAGTATGAGGTCATATACAGCACCACCACAGAGTTTTAACTGATTGAAATGACATTTGCAGGTGACTTTTCATGCTGCTTAATGTGCTGCAGCTGGGGAGTTAATTAGCTTTAGGCCTGCATAAAAGCGGAACTGCTCTTTTCCGCGGCCACTATTTCTTTAGGACTCACTCAGAATTTAGGACAAAGAGTGTAATCATGTTAAAGGAATCAGATCGACAATACTAATAGTCATGGAAAGGGTTGTTAAAAGTTTATTTTAGGAAGCTCACAAGCTGTTTAATTGGATCTGTTTCGAGAAAATAGATATTTAGAGAGCAAATTCATGAATATCTTTAGGTAAACATTGATAGTTATTCGTTCTTCGATGGGTTGTTGAAACTGGTGGAAATGACAGAAAAAAAGCAGATTTTCTAATATAAGAAAAATACAGTAAATCTCAATATGCAATCAGTTAGTCAGACTAAAAGTAACTTTAAAAGAATCAAATATTAAGCAGACTTTTTATTAGGATCACATTTCTGTCTGTTTTTTGGTCTGAAGTAATATTCTAATTGTAAATGTGTTTTTATTAGCTGTAAGCAGAAAATCATCATAATTAACTGAAATATAAGTTTAAAACACCAGTCTGTGTTTATTAATCTATATAATGTGTTTCACTTGGAGCTACTGATAATATATAAAAATATTCTTATCACCTGGTTTTCATGGAATCACCTTTTTAATAAAAAAATAATAATTTAAAAGAAACTTTTGAGCAAAATATATAGTTATTTCTAGTCAGTAATTTTTGACTGTAGGTTTTGTTTCAATAAGTAAATTTTTATTTGTCCAGATCTCCGTTGTTTGAATTGGTTTTCGGTTTTAATTTCTGGTTGGTTTCTTTCTGTTAGGATTCAGTTTTGTGTGAGCGCTCTTCCTATAGACGATCTTCGTGGGAGAGGTCTGGCGCACCTGCAGCTGATTCGGCTGCAGGACTCTGAAGAACCGTGGAGCAGTCATTGGTCAGAGTCAAACCTCAAGTTCATGTGGCTGTTTTTATGTGTCATCAAGTTGATCCTGTTTTGCCATCTCTCAGATTCTGATTAGCTGTTTGGATCAAGCCAGGAACCACGTGCAGCCAAGCTCGCATCGGCCACTGCTCCTTGCCAACCGGTCACTGCAGCCTGCAGCTCGTTTCCTCGCTACCATCTCAGAGCCTCTGCAGCTCCTGGATCCTTTCCTCTCCCTCAGCGCCCCCTCCGTCTGAGAAACTGTAAGCCCTTCTCTCCATTCCCGTCAAGATTCCCTCAACCTGGTCACTACTAACGTCTCCCCTCTCCAAGCAGAACCTAACCCGGCCAGCCACTCCTGATCCCAGAGGGCTAATCTGGAATAAATCATTGTCAAGATTTACTGTTAATAAATCATTGAATCAAAGATCTTCCAGCCTTTTGTGTGAACCTGCATGTGGGTGAAGAAACTCCAATCCAACATGACCTTTTCTTTGATTTGATGAGTCATGTTTCAGTTTTACTTTGGTTCAGTTCTTTCTTAGCGTTTCCAGTTTATTTCTTGTCTTGTTTTTCTTAAATAATCTAGTTTCATATCTTTATCTCTTCCTCGCCCCCTGTGCCACTTTCTCTCTCTGTCTCTACTCAGCCATCAGCCTCTCCAGTATAGACACAACTCATCTGTCCCGTTTACTCCTGCTGTCAGTTTTCTCTGGATTCTTGTTTTTGTTTTGGTTAGTTTGTGATTTTAGTTTCATCACTAAGTAACATTCACTATGATCTCTGCTCCTGTCTGCATTTTGGGTCCACCAACAAACACTTCAAGACATTTTTCCTGATTTAAGTGAAAAAGTGGAACTACTACTTTTTTAATCTATATTCAAGAATTATTGACTTTAAACAAGCTTATTTATCTTGCAGAAAAGTTGCTAAGTTTTGTCTTATTTCAAGTGTACTAAAGTATTTGAACTAGAAAAAAAAAATTCTCACAGTACTGATGGCAGACTTAACTTTGCTGAAGCTTTTGATTTAATTTCAAAAGTGTCAGTCAGGAGAATAGAACAAATGCTCAGCTGAAAGTTGTCAGTGATAATTTGAAAAGAATATGGAGAAATATGACAAAGACTGGATGCCTCATGTTCTGAAGAAACCAAACAATGAAGCACAGTGGTGGCAGCATCATGGCCTTACTCTCATGGTTACTTCAGATGGATCTGGGGTTTTCTGTTGCAGTGAGAAAAAATTAGAACAGTTTCAAATATCAGTCAGATTAGAACCAAAACTCCTGGAAAGTTGATTTTAAAGAAAACAGCCTAATAAATGACGACATAAGAGGAAAACTAAAGACTCCAGTGCTAAATTTGACGGATAGTCAGCGGATCACCTGAAGAAGCCAGTATTCTCACAATCTGATATGTGGGTGTTTTTTAAGTTAGACTGAGTAGATCAGTCAATATGGAGAAAGACGGAAACAATAGGTGCATAAAACATCTTGTACTTTTCCAAGATGTGAACACATCCCTGCTGCAAAGCTGAAGCTTTTTATTTTTACATTTTGCCTCTGAACACATTAGTTTGTTTCATTTGAGTTCTACCAAACAAAAAAGGAAGTAATTTATTGTGTTCTCATTTTTTACACCATAACCTTTTGAGAGCCTCTGTATGCTTGGATGTGGTTCAGTGTGAAAACATGTACAGAAAAGATATGCATACAAACACACACAAATGCATTTATTATTATTATTTTTTAAATCTGAGAAATATCAAATATCCCAAGCACACATTTTCCACTTATGGACAGGATGGCTGTGGCTGGGATGAATCATTTCCTGACTCATAAAATAAAGATAAAAGTCTCCAAACAGATTATTTCTTTATTATTGTTTCATTAATATTTCAACAGCTAGCAATAACATAATGACTAAAAATGATAAAAATGCTCAGAATAATAGCTTTCTTTAAAAAAAAAACCAAATTATTTTTCATGTATTCTTTTTTCTGTAATATAAAATGTGTGTTTTAAAATGACAATATAAAGCTTTCTGCTTATTAAGCAGACCTGGTGCTTTAAATTCAGATATTTACTGTATTTTTCCTCTATTCATTTAAAATAGAACATCAAAATGAACATGTTTTCTTTTTGTAATCTCTTGGATCGTTTTATTGGTCATTGCTGTAACAATAATAATAATAATAATAATAAAAAGAAGTCAGATCTTGGTTGATATTCCAGTATTGATTAAAATTAAATGGATGTGCCATAAAGAATGAGAAATGTATGCATTTCCCAGTGATTAAACATGGTTTTGTATTTTCTTTGTTGCAGAGCCCGGAGCAGAAATGTGTGATTTTCTTGAGTCTCCTACAGAAACAATGAGCCCAGCAGCAAACCGAAGTCAAATTGCAGTGCGGCATTGAAAAAAAAAAAGCTCTTCTGGGGAGAAGGAATTGCTGCTGTACAACACTTTTCTACTGTTCTTTTGTTAAAGCCACACTATGGCAGGAGGTGTTTGACTGACTGAATGTGATCATTTAGCATAAAAAGAATGCATTATGGTCATTTTTTCCCTCCCTCCCATGCGGTTACCTCCTGAAGAGTTTGTCTGCGGGTCAAACATGAGCGCGTGGGTGAAAATAACATCATTAAATGCATATTGTGCACAACTGTATGAGATACATTTCAGGGAAATTAGCTTTATTAATGCAACAAATGATGTATTCAAGAACAAACAGACCAATGGTAATGTCTTTATTTCTTCAACAATAGCGTCACAATTTGGAGGTGCACCTTGGAGGGTAATTACAGCGGGGCAATTTGAGCGTCCGGGGCCACACCATAAACACTGAGCGATAAAATGAGTGGCCCAGCACACGCTGACCTTTTTTTCCCTTTTCTGATTATTTTTAACAACCCTGAAAATACTAAGAAGGCTAGCATCTCTGAAGTACTCCCTTCCTCTCCCCCCATCAATCTCATATCCCCCTACACATCTCCCTCATCTACTGGAGAGAAACTGAAGCACCACTTCAAGCCAGCGCTATTATTTGCTCCTTTCGGGGCCCGGCCCCTGAAGTACTGCACTCAGTTAGGACCAGTAATGTAGATTCCATTTTAGCTGCTATTAGGCCTCATCCGTTAAAGGAGACCTGCTTGTTCGTTAGTCCTCCTCTGCTCTCTTCATCCTCCCTGTTGCCATCCGTGTTTTTTATTCTGCCATCCCTGCTTCGTTTCTTCTTATCTCCCCCTCGGTCCTCCACCCATCTGTCCCTGTCGTCCCATCCTGCTATCTCTTCCTATTCTTCCTCCATCTACTTCACTTCTCTGCACTCCCATCCCCAGCTTTGCCCCCAGGGGACCACTGCAAACTGCTTATTCAACAACCGGCCTCCATAAAGATATGTAATGACATTTTCGAAGGCAAAGAGGCCTGTGTGGTTTTTAATTCATATTTAATGGCTGTCAGGCTAAATAGCCCACTATCCTAAGTGGGAGAGAGGCTGCTGCTCTTCCACTTAAGACTGAGAGTCGTCTGCTTGTGGATGTTTGCCGGCTGCTCAGGGATGTTGCTCCTGCTGTTGGCCCTTTCTGTTTGTTCGCCTTATGGAAACATTAAAGTCCAAAAAACAGTCGATGATGGTCACTGAGGCGTGAATAATCATCTTACAGGAAGTAGATGATCATACTTTTACCGTTAATATTAGAGACACTTACGCTGACAGCTTTTACTTCTTTTTATGAAACTGTAAACATTATTAGAGTATGATTTAAAAGCACTTCATTGAATAATTATCATTGTTATATGTGATTTGGTTTTATTACATATTCTTCCCATCTTTAGCCTAATGAGCTGTTATTAAATATTAATTAAGTTTCAATTTTAGGCAAAGACAACACACATTTTTGAAATGTTGATTTCCTCCAGTGGTGTTCTTCGCTAGCATTAGCTGTGCTAATCCTAAAACACTAATCATAAATATTAATTCCACTGATGCTAAAATGCTAACATGATATTTAGCGGAATGCTAAAGTGCTAAATTCAACCTTGTTGATACCTACCATGTGAAACTAGACAATTCCTATATGTCAATTTTTGTGTGTATTTGTTTAATTAACCCTTTCATGCATGAATTATAATCCTTTGAGTCAGGATTTTTTTCACATTTTTATTTTTTTTTCTTAAGGCATAATAAAAAGGTAGGAAAAAAATTTTTGTAAAAAGTTTATTTTATTTTATTTGATTTTTTTTAGGTGATCAATTGTAATTTTCTCCAAATACAAAGTTGTCATTTGAAAAATACATCAGAAGTATTGCTCTTTAGGAGTTATCTGATGCCACAATATTTTTTTTTACCTGCAAGAGTTGGCATGCTTTTTTGTCTGTCGGCTATATTGGATTAGCAAAAATAATTTCTTGCATTTGCAGCTGATGGCCAGTAGTTGATAGTGTATTTTATGATGCATTAGTGTCCACTTCAGTGGTCTGTGTGCATTTATAACATAAAAATCCACAAGTAGCACAAGAAAATGTTTTTCAGACAGCTGTCCACTGTGGGGATGAAAGGGTTAACTTATTCATGTAAGTGTTGCACCTTTTTTATTCGTTACATAGCTCATTAAACTTTCTTGAAAAAGAAAAAACGTGAGACGAGGAAACTGAAATGCTGCGCAGTCTTCACCCCCTTCAAAATAAGAGCATGAATATAAATAAACAAACTATTTGAAGAATTTTTAACAGTCGATTACCAGAATGTCACTGCAGATGTCGAACTTTATTTAACTGGAAGTTTTCAAAACAGCCAAGTAAATCAGGAGAACTTTATTTATTTATTCAGAAATATGAACTCAGGGGAAACTAAATACGCTAAATGTTATCAAAGTTTGCAAAAACACTAAAGCTCTAAACTAAATATTAGCTCAAATTACTGGATTAGCAGATGTGTGCCCGCCACTAAGTTACTCATTTAAGGAATAAAATTTATCCAAACCACGTTGGGTTGAATGGGACCACAGCTGACCAAAATTAACACTCATCTCACATTTGTCACAAAAACATCCTGATTTTCTCCCAAGACTTTTAGGAAAGTATTATGAGTTTTCTCAAGACAAAAGTAGAACTTTTTAGAAGTTCTGACAAATATTATGGTGGTAAAGTGAAGAACTGGGGTTGATTTGCTGAACTACACCTATTTGTGGTCCAACAGTTTCTGTGGCACTTCAAACTTCAAATTATTTGCAAAAAATTCAACTATTTGCTGATTCCTTTGCAATTAAAAAAAAAGAAAAGGCAGCCTGGGAAGTTCTGCTACTTGACAATCTGTTGGTTACGAGCAAAGCAGCCAATCCAAGCGTGTCCTTCATTTTCCTTGATTGGCTGTAAACCTAAAAGCTCGACTGAGGAAGACCATGGATGTTACCTTCTGCCGTAGTGCTAAGAGTGTTTCCAGTATGCAAATTAATGCATATTAGGAGATATTTGGTGTTTGAACTGTAAAAATAGGCATTTATAATCCACCGATTCTGTTGGTGATTTACAAACACAAGATCAACATCAATATTTTAACATTTGTTCTCCAGTAATGGGAAGGTAATTTCTTTCGCTCATTCTTCTAAAATTTAAAAATTCTTTCTTTACAGTAAGTTTTGGGGTCTTGTAAAAGCTGATGAGGGTTTCCACTTCAGCCACTCATTTTATGTAAATGTAGAGACTTTAATCAATCACCAGCCAATAAAATGAAGGGCATTGTATGAAATCTAAAATAAGTAAATGTGGAAATTTGATTTGATTTGTATTTTGGGTAGAAAGAAATTTGTCGGCAGCAGATGAGGACTAAATGTGACAAATGTTTCACGTCCAGCCTAATAAAAAACATAAAGAAACTTTCTGAGTTGATCTGGTATCATCAAGTCACTACAACGTTTTCCTTTGCTTGTTTTTTTCATGCTGTTTGATTTCATATTTTCCTCCGAGTAAATTTGAAATCTCAGTGGGCGTCTTGTTTCCCCCTCACACATCAGAGGTTTATTTTTGTAGATCTTTGCTTTCCTTTTTTCTTCACCCCATTGTTAGGCGCACCTTAGCAACACTAATCATTCTTGCTTTTTATTGGTTGTAATTGTGACTTGTGATGGTTCTTCTGTTTATATTGATGGGGATTCTGTCAGCTACAAGAGTCCCTTTAAATTTACCACATCTTCTTTTTTTTCCTTTCTTTTTTTTGCACCGACTCAATTTGACAAGGAAAATATGTTTGGGATTTTAAGTATGCAAGGGTTTCCTCGTTAAAAGGGCAGCTGATAATGCTTGGATTGAATATTACTATTAAAATGACGGAACGGCAGCGTTGGTATCTGACCTGAGTTTTTGTTCTCTGCCCGGGTTTCTATTAGAGCGCTTCTCTGTAATTTTATTGCTCTGTTTTCAGTACAAGGCAGCTGTAAGCCACAGGCAAAGGGGCAAATTATAAGTTATTAGATGTTATTGTTTGCTTAAAGCCCATACATGCATCAGCGGAGCAAATGCGATAGTGGTGCAGATTACAGTTTGTTAGAATACAAAAATATAAATGCATAAATGTAATGTTTCTTTCTTCTCCCACTCATACTCGCTACCTTTGTGTGACAAAAGCTATTGAATATTTGGTCAAAATGCATCAGTGAATATACTTTAAGCACCATAAAAAAGCTGTAATCTTTTAGAGAAACAGTTCCTGAGCTCTTGATTTTCCACCTTCATGCCGACGTTTAGTCAATACCTGAGGCTGGACACCATCCTGGGAGGAATCTCACCGGTTTTAAAGGTTCAGCTGGACTTATAGAGTTTTCCACGACTGTCTGGAAAATGTGAGTTTTTTAAAATTGATCTCTTTCTGCATGAGCGTTTCTGTGGGTCCTCCTAAGGGGAGGCAGAGCAGAAAAAGCCCTATCGCAGTCAGAAGCGCACTCTAAAAGCTCAAAGAGAATGTGGCATTCATTGGCTGATTTGTAATAATTACATAGCAGGCACAAATTAAATCCTTGAGGACCATTTACCATTTTAGATTGAACATTTGGCCTAATATTTGGCTCAGCAGGGGATCTGCACAAATGTCTCAGACCTTTTTATAAAATGAAGTGATGACCTGGCTTTTTGGAACGGCTCAAAAGTAATCATAGTGGTGTAACAACCAAGAAGTCTGACGCACTCAGTCACACACCATAATGCAATCATGTTCATTAAATAGTCATTGATTAAGTGTTAGTTAAGGTTAATTAGAGAGAAAAAAGACTCCCAGCCTCCATGTGACATTTGTTCAACCATTTCAGGAAATATCATGGCAGGCTCCAGTCTCGATAGAAAGGCCGGCTGGTGCGCCGCCCTGCAGCCAAACATTTAATAGTGCATCATGCACCATCACCAGCAGCATTAAGTCATCGTTATGAAACAATAGATCAGGGGTGGAACATCATCGCTACTACAAAATGTTGATGCTCCGGCCTCCCTGCCTGCGTCGTATTTTTTTCCGAGAGGGGTCCAGGCGCTGAAATGTAAATAAATCTATCATGGCAAGGAGCTGCGAGCTCCAGTTACCACTCTGAACAATCAAGAGGCTTTTCATGCTGCCCTGGAGGGCCATTCCTGTAACGCTAGCACGCTGGAGAGAGTCACAAATCATCGGCTTTGCTCTGCTGTGGACGCTCTGGCTCTGGTCCTTTCATTTTACCTTCCTTTTTTTTTTTTTTTACTAGCAACACTTCTGTTATTTTTGATTTTTTTTCTGTTTCTCTCCTCAACACCTACTCCTCCCTCAAAGCTTTTAGTGAACCCCAGATAAAAAAATAAAAGCCCTGTGAATTTGAAGCATTCGTCTTCTATTTTTACTTAACTTATTTCAATTAAAAAATAATCTTAACCTGGAGTTCTGCATGTGTGGAGCAGTCCAAAAAAAATAAATAGAAAAACAATCACCATTATCTTTAAAATGTGTAATGATTACAGTGATTTTTTCAAAGAGCAAAGTTTAATACAAAAACTATATTTTTTAAAAGTATCACAGTTTGAAAACAAACAACAAAACAATTACTAACAAAAAACAGTACAGCTATAATTACTAGCATTGCTTATTAAAGTAAGAAACATAATAATGATTCAATTATGGATGGATAGAAAGCACAGATGAATTTGATCTGACTTGATATCATAAAATCCTATAAAAAGTCATCACGAATTTAAATAAATATGCTTAAAAAAGACAAGTTGTTAATGCTATAATAATGCCTGTTACCTTTGATGGACTGGAAAGTGAATAGTACATCCAAATGGAGATAAAAGGTGAGGAATTCACAGTGTTCTGCTGAGTCAGGACAGGGTACGTAACCTTTGGCACAACATTTTAATCATTTTTATACTTACAATGGACCAAATGTTCACTTGTGACTGAAAATGAAATGCTCCATTAATGTCCCAGAAGTGATCAAATAATTATTATACAAATTAAACAGAAAGTAAAGACTCTCACATTCACATGCACACTTCAGTCTGTGGAAATCGGCTGCAGGATACAGTAATCACATCGAACCGTTTGGCATGCAACACGGGCTGATAAGGTTGAGAGTCAGCGCCATTTTGTGGACAAAATGGGAGTCAAATTTTGAAGAGCATCTCATGGAAGAGACTGGGAAAAATAAAAACGGAAGGTAAAGATTTTCAGAGAATGAAAAGTATGTGGGAGGAAAGATCTTAACCACAAACCTCCATGTTCTAGTCATAGTTGTGTAAATTCTGTAGCAGTGGTGGAGCTAATCCCAAATTTATTCAGGATGTCCAAATAAATCAGTGGCAGTGTTGCTTATGTGGAAATTAAATTGTTTCTGTAAGTCGTGTTGCTGGAACATAGCGTCATATTTTCCTACATCAGTGAAATGAAAAGCCAGGTAAGCCAAGGTGTGCAGTGGGTATTAGGTATTAACTAGTGGTGGGAATGTGAACTACACCTGGTTAATGGACATGTTAGCACACAAAATAGCAAAAGTAATATATGTTCTTGTACAATTTCATTCAGGAATGAAAGGGTTAATACGTTTGTCTATTTTTTATATAGAGTTCCTGCAATAGTTTTGCTAAGTTTTTCCTTAATTTGTTTTGTATTCCTTAGTAAATTCATTTTTTTCTGGAGCGAAGTTTGGTTGAACCTGGTCCAGAACCAACAGCCTGTCACCCTGAGTGACCTTCTGGCCAAAGCAGCAGCTGGTTTTGAAGATATTTCTCTCATGTCGGAACCAAATGAGCAAAACTCCACATGGTCAGTTCTTTGTTTGGTGATAAAAGCTGATGGTTCCAGGAAGCTGAGACTTTAAATTCTGTTAATTAAATTCCTGTTTTCATTCCCTTCTCAGGTGAATGTAGAGCTTAGAATAAAATTAGGATGCAAAACTCCTTCTGCAGAGAGACCAGAAATATTGCACAAACCTAGGCATCTTGTATTACTTAATAATACAATAAATATGTTTTTACTTAACACAAAGTACCAATTTGTGTTTATTTTCTATGGCATCTTCAATTAAATTGCTCCTTTCAGTGTTCTTAAACCAAATTCCTTAAACAAAATAAAAGAAAATCTTCTTTTATCTGATAAAAATCACTGAAAAGAGAGTGACGTGTAAAGTGAAAGTTTTAAAAGTAAGGCTGAGCTGGTGTGGAAGTGAGGAAGGTGGACAAATGATGTCAAAAATGAAGCTGCCAGAGAGGATGAAGAGAGGAAACAACAGAGAAAATTCATGAGTGCAATGCAGTGCAGTGGTGGAGGAAAAGGCTGGGCGGAAGGCAGAAGATCCTCCGGGAGCTGCTGAATGAAGAAACGTAACTCTGTGCTGAAATAAAGAAAAAGGGAGTGAGAAGGTGAAAGCTGCAGATGTAAACGCTTTGACTTATTGTCACTCAAGGCTGGCTTTCTCAGAAGCAGCAGAGAAAATGACACAGTTCAGATGATTGAAAAGTAAAAGCCAGGCATCTGTTGATAGAGACTGAGCTGAAAATCGAAAGAGACAAACCAAAAATGATGGAAACATATCTGAGGAAAGGGATGTTTATCCCTCATGTGTCTCTTCAGTGGGGAAATCAAAGGAGGGAAAAAACCCCGAACCACAAAAAATAAAAATAAAATAAACAAATAAAAAAATAAGAGAGAGAGAGAGAGATCCAACTCCAGCAAAAATGTTCAAGTTGGCCAAAAACTGATTAAACTTTCCTTCAATGAACAACAAGCAGAACTGAATCCCATTAGCTCAGCCTTAGAGCACAATACCTGAGAGCCAGCTGTTTGTGTTGTTCACCCGACTCCAATCCTTTGTGGTTCAGAAATGGATTTGCTTTTAAAGACAGCAGGCTCTTTTGAGAAAAAACTCACTAGACCGGGCTAAAATGGTGCATGTAGGTGTGGAGTTTTTGTTCAGAGGTGAGAAAGAAGGTTTTGGCAGCCTCTGAATCATTGATATTGATCGAGCATCTTACAAACCCCCTAATACACGTCTTATCAATTAAGAAACCAAGGCTTTTGGCTTTGTTTTCTGCTTATTTTAAGGAGGAAATCGTGCTTTGGACAAGCATGCCATCTTATTTAGAACCTTCCCAGAAATGACATCTGTTGCTGCTCGTGCTCTTTGAGCGACGCTCCCTTCGTTCCCTGATCAATGGCGGTCTGAGCCGCTCATCGATCCGTCTGGGCCAAGTTCTGGGACTGCTGTCTTCATGTCCACAGAGGGCGGAAAGGGGACACGGGTCAGGGTGACGGTTAGTCGCAGTCAGAGGTTAATATGAACTATGAAAACATGACATACTGGATCATTTTATGACAGGTTTTTGATCAGGAGGGGGCAGTACTGAGCATGAGAAGCATTCAGAGATCTGAGGAACTTCAACCAACCCTTACTTCCTGTGTAGAAACATCAACTTGATACTTTATTATATATAAATATATCAAGTTATATTTATCTTTATTATCTGTAATGTGAATAATAAAAACAAAATCATATCTGGCTTTTTAAACCATCCAGAAAATTAAACAGAAGGACACAATTTAATGCTGCAGAAATATTTTAGAAAAATAAAAATGTGGGTTTTCAAATCATACTTGTTAAAACTGTCACCATGCCATGACAGTGGAACATGAGACAGATAATCTCTGAGAAAATTGATCTCCTGTCAGTTAAGACAATGCACAGTCCCTGACCAAAATGAACCAATCAGCGCCAGGAGGAGGGTCTTAGCACTGTAAATCATCCTCAAGTACATGCTGCTCAATGCGCTAATGGTGGAGAAACAAGTGTTTATCCGTTGTCATCTGTGGCCATGCTTACTAATGTTAGCATTCAGTTCAGGCTCTGCTATCAGGAGTAACAGAGACTAAAAGGGTTATGAGAGAGAGGATGAGCAGCGCCACACAGAGGATGATTGACAGCACTATGACCCTCCTCTAGGAGCTGATTGGTTGGTTTTAGTTAGCACTGGGAGAAGGCAGATTATCTGTCTCATAGCAAACTGACAGTGACAGTTTCTACAAATAGGTAAGAAAATATTTTTTTAATAAAAGTTACATTAATGCACTCACTTCTGTATTATATCCACTCACATTATCAAGTTAAAATAAATACTTATTTTACTTTAAAATAATTAAAATTATTGTTTCAATTTGCATGAATAAAATTTCTGATCTGATGATGGATTTTATTAAACATCTCAATGAATTCAGAAACGTTTAGTGTGATCAGGACATCATCCTGAAATAAACATTTTCCTGAATAAAAGAGTCAGATCAATGTAACGCGCTTCCATCTCAGGATTCAAAAACATGCTGCTAAGCATTCTGGGAAATAGAGCTAGCTGCTAACCTAAAAACACTAGTTTATCCAACTCTTGGAAGTTTGACAAAATGAATAAAAACTTAACACAACTTACTACTTTTACAAACTCAAACATTCAGGTTCAAAATCTAAAACTTGCTAAATTCATTTGACTTAACGAGTGGAAGATAGTAAACACAATTAAATGCGGCTCAAATGTTTTACAGTGTAACTATGTCCTGAATTGGTAAATTGCTCCAAAGTGAATCCTGACTTTCTCCAGTGGAGGTAAATGTGTGAAACATGAAATCAGTTTTCTGAAATAGACTGAATGTGTCATGTTCATTTACACAGATGTTCACTTTTGAGATGAATGAAGGATTCTGAGAAAGAAACTGGCTTTTGCAGGAAATCTGCGTTGTGTTGCTGTTTCTACGAATCGTTTATTTAGGATGATTCCGGTAAAACTGTAAAAAAAAATCTTCTTAAAACATTTATTAGATGTGGTAAATACTACCAACCAGGTGAAGGTTATACATCGTTGAGGACTTGAACTGATCTACTACTATAGAAGAAAATTGGTATATTTCATAACCTTTACCCAGACATGTATTTATAAACTTTGATTTTATGTAAAGAATAGCTCCTTACTACCACAAAGTGCACCTGTTGTTGAACCCCTGTGCAGGTTGTTTGGCTGCATCTGTACTTTATTTTCCTCTAATAACTCACAACTTCAGGGAACGAGAGTGCTGCACAATTATTATGTTCCTGCTTCATATTTTTCTGGCTATGCATAAGGTGTATTTCATAAAGCTCTTTAGGAGGAGTGGACATCGGGGGTTCTGTGCTCTGAATGGATCACAAAATGCTTCCAGTGTTAACATTATCAACCATTTCAAAGGTTCAGCAAAGTTCATGTTCAGAGGCCAGAACAATTCACCCAATGAATCATCCTGACTTCACTTTTTGCCCCTCTGTCATACACGCGTTTCCACCTTTCTGGAAGCTTCCATATGAACGAGACTTGAATGAATGTTGATATTTAAACAAAGCAAACTATTTTTTTGTCATTTGTTAAGTGTGAAACTGATTGTCCTTTTATAGGCGACCAGTAGAGCAGTGGATAAACTGAAGGAGTTATAGTCAGATGTTGTTATTAAAGTGGCATTTTACTCTAATTTTTCAGTTAGGATAATGGAGCGCAGATCTTTCTAAGCATGGATATGAGCGGAGCTGCAGCAGCTGAGACAGAGCTGCAGCAGCTGAGACAGAGCTGCAGCAGCTGAGACAGAGCTGCAGCAGCTGAGACAGAGCTGCAGCAGCTGAGACAGAGCTGCAGCAGCTGAGACAGAGCTGCAGCAGCTGAGACAGAGCTGCAGCAGCTGAGACAGAGAGCAGAGGGCCGAACTGAAGAACAAAGAACATCTTCAGTTCTTAACCCTCCCGGGTTTTTCCTGATTTTTCTGGTACAGAATTTTCGGCATACTGTAAAATGTTTACAGAAGTCCTTCAATAAATGTACATATAATGACCTATATGACGTTACTTAAAATTAAAATATGAATAACTGTTACAGATAATTCATCCCTTCAGTCTCTAGCTGTTGTTTTTTGCCTCTCAGGATCATGAAGGTCAAAGGTCCAGGAGGGAAACCAAGACATTCGTCTTTTTATTTCCTCATGGGGGATCCAAAGACTAGCAAGTTCTGGTTCTGACCCAGTCACTCTTTAGTGTGCAACAGGCCTTTTATAGCTTTGCCTGCTCAGAATCATGAGGGATTCTGAAAAAATAAAAGGAAATAAAAATAACCCAGAAGAACTTAACTTACCTCAACTAAGCCAGGATTTAGTAGATCTAATAAGGAAAAGTGTTTCTATACATTATTATGTATTGTAGCTATTGAATTGCATCTGGCCGTTTTTATCTTTTTAAAAAAATTACTAACTGAGTGGTGAAAATTACCACCAGAGCTACAACCTGCAACAGCGTCTTTCCTCCTGCAGTTTATACTTTACCGCTTTTCGCTGTTTTAAATAAATAAAACTGTTAAACAAAAACTGTTTTTTTTCTTTTAATTCTGTAATAGAGCATTCTGTGTAATAATCTAATCTAACCTAAAATAATTCATATTTTAATTTTAGACTAAGTTTTCAACATCCCTGTTTTCAGAGGGCAGGACAGTCTGCATGTCTTTTTGCTTTTTGCACTTTTATAAAACTGACTATATGAGAAGAAGATGAGTAAATATGACAAAGCCTACATAACCTTTGAGTTTACTGTGAAAACAAAATGCTATGCACTTTTCTTCTCTTCTGGTAAGTTGAAATATAATAATGTTGCAAATTTTTCACAAAAATGGAAAGAAGTTATGCTTTTCTGACAAGGAATAATTTATAAAGCTAATGCAATGTTCATGGTTTAAAAAAGGTTTGAATGGTACAGTTTTTAGTCTAAAAAGGCACATTCTGCCTTTTTAGAGTCACTCTAGCTGCGTTACCATTGCAAATGCGGCTAAAACTTTGTCAATTTTCTGCTAATGTTGGAAAAAAAGAGAAAGGTTTCGTTAAAACAAGGATCCCTGCCCCAACGTTCAAACTGTATAATTCACCCTGTCAAATCCAGGCAGAACAGCATGAAATCAAATGAGAAATAACTTTTTTGTCATCGTAACTCACTTAAGAATTAAAATATTTCAGAAAAAGCAGAGTTGTTTATGAAGTGAGCATTTCTTCTGTTTATAGGGTGAGAAAAGGGCCAGGAAAGTTGATGAGCTTTTCCATTCCTCCCTCCTGCCGTCTGGGCCTCCAGCTCCCAGCTCGGCTGATCGGGTTTCTACTCATCTGCATGAGCCTCTCCAAAGGCCTCTGGTGTCCACAGCCTGCTTGCTAATGAGGGGCAGAGACGGACGATCCGGTTACACACACTGATCAAGCTTTTACTACAGCCCACTCCAGCCATCGATTCTCGGTTTAGCCCAACAATCTGCACATATAACCATGGTTACATTCACATTACAAACCAAAACTGGAACAAGTCTCGTAGTGATGCTCTGCCTTCAACAAACACATCTCCAGCCAAGTTTCACATCTGATTCAGTCATAGACTGTTAGTAGCTGAACAGACTGGGCCAGCCACTCATGGAAAATAGTGTGTGAGGGTTGGAGGGGCGTAAATAAATATGAGAAGTGATGAAGAATTTGAGACGGCTGCACCAGTCGCAGTTTTTCTTTCTTTGTGGTGTATTGATCAGGGAGGGGAGGACGGCGTCTGGTAAGAGTCCGGGGTGTTCAGATTCGTAGATAAAGACATTAAAACATGTTTGGCAAACAGAGTCTCTGTATCTTGTTCCATCTGAATGTACAAATCTGATAAAACATTAATACTGATGCTAAAAATTCACTTTTTCTCTTTTCATTTAAGTTTTATTTTGCTTATGTCGTGAAGTGAAATGTTGGAAAAATCACTTGTTGAAACTCAAATAGCCAATAAATGCCTGTCATATTGAAAAATGTGCAAAACGTGGCGCAACATTTAGTCCTTTAAAAGTTCCAGTGAATTTTTTATAAAAACTGAAACTGCTGCTCTCTTTGCTCCAAACCTTAACAGGGTTGTAACAAGATTAAAGACACATCAACCCAGTTAGATTGCACAAAGTGAATCATTTCAGGTGTAGTCGTCTTTTTGTCTGTCGAATTGAAGAAAAAAGTAATAAAGATGAGTATTACTAAAAATAAACTTTTTTGAGTTCTCCATCACGTTGTAACGTCGTAAAAAAGTACCTGGGGACTTAAAGGTGCTCAATTTCAACATTTACTTTTAATCTATCAAACAAACATATCATAGCTAATATGACATTAGCATATCTATATTTTATTCCCTTGTTCATCTGTTGGTACTTTCCCTCATGTTTGCTATTTTTTGTGTATTAGAAAAAACAATATCTTTATAAATTTTGCATTGTTTGATTAAAAAGATTAAAAATATATATTTAAACACATCAAGGAATTACCTTTCTTAGGCGCTTTTCCTCATTTACTTAGTTTCATGGCACCTTCTCTGTTATATCATGTCATTAGAGCCTTATTATGAGTGAAAAGTGATTATATCAACTTTAATTTTGGACTTTCTGGGTAAGGGAAAATTATTTTGGCTAATAAAGAAAACCTCAAAACTGAGAGTGCACAGAAACTCCCTCCTCCTTTCAACAATAGGTAATCTTCACTACTGAGTAGGACAATACAAACCATAATGACTGGAAATGGTAATTCAAATGATTTACAACAATAAATCAGAAAAGTGTGTGCTTTCAAACAATATCTAATTTGTTAGGCTTGTTATTCCTGCCATTCAGGGCCCGGAATTTCCTTTTAGCCAATATTTGATCAATTCAATCAGTTTAAGATCTAAAAATAACAACTAATTAGAGCAGAGAGGATAAAAACCCTTGTAGTTTCTAAAATATGAGCGGATTATTAGGCCTTTTCAATAGAAAGGTTTTACAAAGGAGCACAGAGGACAAACTATCATCTTCATGATATACAGTAAGTGCCCATTATGTTGCAGGGCCACATGCCTCTTATGTACCACTAAAAAATAAGATAAAAAGAAAGAATTCAAGACCAACTGAAACGGTCAATTTAGTTGAAATTATGAGTTCATAGAAATGCCTCACTCAACCTTGCAGCGGCTCGACCAAGGCTTCCACTTTCCGAAACAGAAAAATAAAAAAGGACATTCTTTAAAACTAAATGAGGGAAACAGCTTATTGGTATACATGCAGCACTCTAAACTTTAATGTAGCTGCACAAAACTTTTTGAAAATCAAACATTAAGGCCAATAATGATGCATAAAACACTACAGAAATCTCACAAGTACAAAAGCAAAACTAAAGCTGTTTGGGTTGAGCAACACAAGCTTCAGAGAAGTTCTTGTTGTTTTGCTCTCAGATTCTGCTAAAGTGGAAACTTTCAAAACTAAATTAGATGAACAAATTTGGGAGGAGAAATTAGTGAAACCACCTTTACAGATCCACAGGAGATGACAAGGTTGGAGATAGACAGCTCCAGAAAAAGATTTATGCAACTCGGTTTTAAGATGTTTTAGTATAACATTAAAAATATGTTTTGTTTTTGAAAGAGTAAATTATGTCCAATCACAAACAAACTTCTTAACTGAACAAAAATAATGTATAATTCTGGGCTTAATTGTGCAACATATTCACACATATTCATATCAAAGTTGGAGAAATGAATAGCTGAGTCTAATGTGGAGCCATTTAAAAGATCCCAGAATATTTTATACAAAGTATCTTCACTGCATCGTATTGTATCTGTTTCACATCCTAGTCATTGGATTCAGGTGATCCGACCAAATCCATGGCTGAAGATCCAGCTGCTTGGCAGGTAAGCTTCTTTCTTAGAAGATAACATTAAGATACCTTTATAATAAGTCCAGATGAGAAATTTCCTCACAATAAATATATAACAGAGGACTATTATTTATGTTGGAGTAAAGTGAAAATGAATTGGCACTAAGCAAAAGATTGGTTCTTGCTCAACTGTATTGACCCATATGGAAAGTTTGGTGGAGGGAGGATCATAGTGTGGGGCTTTTTCAGGACTTTGGCTCTACTCCTGATGCTGCAGGAACTCCTGATGGTGCAGGAACTCCTGATGCTGCAGGAACTTCTGATGCTGCAGGAACTCCTGATGCTGCAGGAACTTCTGATGCTGCAGGAACTTCTGATGCTGCAGGAACTCCTGATGCTGCAGGAACTTCTGATGCTGCAGGAACTCCTGATGCTGCAGGAACTCCTGATGCTGCAGGAACTCCTGATGCTGCAGGAACTCCTGATGCTGCAGCACACCACGAGAGTTTGAACATGCTATGCTCACAGCTTTGCTTCGTCTGAAGATGTTGCATTTCTTTCTGGTTCAGCTGCACAAAACAAACTCTAAAAAGACACAAACGAATCAGCTTGATGTTGAAAAGCTGAAATGTCTGCAAGGAGTCGTGACATTAACCAGATTCAACTTCTTCAGGACGAATCACAGCAAAACATGTCCGTCCGCCTAAGGAGACTGAAACAACTCCTGCACATATTATGTCTTAGACTTCCTGTACATTTATTATTCATCAGTCATTGAAAGTAATTGCTTTTTGTAATCTTTTCATGTTGTGCTATTTTTTCTTTACGTCAGTTTAACTGTTTTATATTTTCTGCACATAAGATTTCTTTTATTTACACACACAGAGTTAAAATACAATTTTAAATAAATTAATTACCATTAAAACAACAAGAGAAATAATGAAAAGCTGAAATACGATTCAAGATATCACAAAAATAATGTAAGCAGATTCATTTCTGTCAGTTGTAAAACAAAACATATTTATAGTTCTGCTTATAAAAGCAATTGCTTAATGAATATTTGGCAATAGATCAATTTCCTCAGAACATTTTTGCTCTTTTAATTAAAGGGAAATCATCAGTCATGGAACATTTATTACTTTTGTCATAGTTATTGTTAAATCTATCTTTTACACATTGTTGCACATTATTCCATTGCTGTTCTGTTAGTGCTTCAATGCACAGCTAACAAACTGCAGACAGAAGCAAAACATGGTACATACAAAAAAAAAAAAAAATCCTGAGCGATGTGCATTTACCAATTTATGTCTAAAAGCCTTTCCTTGTACTTGATCCAAAAGAGCTTTTACTCACCCGTTTGTTCTCTTCTTGGACTCCCTCCACCTCTGACCCCCGCCGCTCTTCCCTTCATCCTTCATTCCCTTCAATGCTGGGTTTAAATATGAAACTGACTGATTATCGTTTAAGGATCTGACAGTAGTGCAGCCTCTCATAGTCTTCCTGTCGGCACGAGTAAAGCCTCTTAATGTGGCCCCTCTCTGCTGATACTAATGTTATATATGTTGATTTAAAAGAAAACAGGGGGAAAGCACTTAAGAATAGTATCCTTTAGTTTAGTTTATTGATTTATTTCCAACATGAGTTCATACAGAAGTAGGATGGATACAAAGAGGGTTTTAATAAGTAGACTGCACTGTGGCAGTGGAATAAATAAATAAAAACATATTTAGATCCATTCTGGCTGGAGCTGATACCCCAAAACAAAAATTAAATATATGCTGTATATACATTATTTACATTCACAGAAAATGTTTTTTCCTGAATGAAATATTTTTAAAGTAACAAATTATTATTTTTGAAAAACAGCAACAATACTGAATTTTGTGAAGTGTAAATGATTTAGAAATCAGTCCAGCAACAATAAAAAAAAGGGACATTAGAAATATGAACATTGCAAACCAAACATCAAATAATTAATAAATAAAAGACACAATGTGCTCTGGAGATTTTTTAAAAGCCATCGAAGATCAAAGTAAATTTTACTCCAACATGCTTGATATAAATATTTCACAATCAAATAAATGTTTATGCAAATTTACCTTCCTAATTTCTAACTTTTTTGTCCCGCAGTGGGTATGCTGTTTTTAAATCAAAATTAAATGCAACTCCAGATTTCTCTTTCAGTCTCCAGCCCATGCTTAATAAATTCAATTTAAAAACTTTACTTTAAATTCAAAACTAATATTTTTACGCTGCTCACAGTAACGTATTTGCAGAAGCTGTAAAAATTACACAACTTTTTTCTCATTGTCTGGCAGTAATTATAAGAAATCAGTCAGGATTATCAGAGTTATTACTAGTTTATAAATTGCAGAATAATAAGAAAGAAAACTTCAAAGCTGGAAGTTCAAATACTCCTCCTCTGAATTTGAGTCAAACTATTAGTTTCGAGAGACAGAAGATATTAATTACTGGTACATTACATGGTAAACCTCGTCTGCTTTTCTTTGCTGGTTTATGTTCATTTCTTTGCATGTTAATTGTTGCATTTTAGGTGATTATGTTCATGTTGTTTCAATGAGTCTTTAAATGGCCCCTCTGGGGGAAAGAAATACGATCTATTGAATGAAATTAAACATACTGACTCTGTTGGCTTTAATATACTTTGTAGTTAATTTGATGATATTCTTTGTATCGTTTGCACTTGAGCTTTAAATTCCTGGCTCATCTACTTCACATTTGGAATAATGTTCTCAGGCTCGGAAACTTCCTCTAGTTTCTTCCAAACATAGCTATTTGTGGACATTATGGACAATAGTTAAATCAGACTAGAGGATGTGCTTCCAGAAATGAAGGTATTTGTCTCCAAGTGCATTTGCAAACTGTTTTCTGTTCTTTTTTCTGTTGCTCTTGGACTAATGGCCTCTTCCTCTGAGGCGGCTTTCAGCTCATGTTTTGTTTCACTGTGTGTAACGGTTCTCTGTTACCAGCTTTAACAGATAAAGCAAAACAAAAAAGCACACAAAAACATCTAAATGTTTTCAAAAATGTCTAGGAACACTTCTGAATCTAAGTATTAACAAGTAATGGTTTGAGTTTGTTGAGGAAGTATATATCTCTATAGGAGACAGATAGTAAGATGGTGAAGTCCACCCAGCAGGGTGTCTGCTCCCTCTGGGTGGATTAATAACCAGCGTATTTATCTTTGACCTGAAGGGCGGCGCAAGCTGATTTGACAGCCAAGTGTTGCATTTTGCTACCCTACCCTGCTGGGCCCATCAATCAGCACAGATCATAAAAACAGTAATCCAGTTAAAAACCCAGAGACATATGAGACCATGCTAATCTGTCAAATGTCCAGTTTTCAAATGAAGACAGGATGAATGTTACAGCTTGAGGGAAATTAGATTGTTGTTAAATTAATGGTATGGATTATGTTATGGATTGTGGCTTAATCACAAACCAAATGCTGGACGCAAGAAGTTAAGAGCTTTTTTCACCACATGTGCTGCAATATGTTCCTTTATGTCTGGACAAGGAAACAAAGACTTTGTGTGGGCAGTAAACATAATTCTCTGATTGGTTATTGTTTTATCAAGACTTACTCTGTCTCCCACCTGAATGCAGTGGGACTAAATTTATCCCCCTCTCATTTTGCTGAATTTGTTTCTGGAGGTGAAAAAGGTTCAAACTCAGGATAATGGCAGCGACAAGAGACTGAAAATAAGTACTTTCAGATAAATTATCTTGCGATCAGCTTTACAATTTAGGCTTTTTTTTGTGTTCATTATTGTTTGGCAATTTATCTCTTGAGACACTTTTGTTCTTTTATAACAGAGACATTAGATGTAAATTCACCAGATTTTTTTTTTAATTAAGAAAACTTTTAGTCAGACAAACAAAATAGCAGTTCCTCAGGAATGTTTCTAAAGTTATCACAGCTATTTTTAAAATAAATTTTTGAAGTCATCCGAGTAGCATCAGTATTGTACTGTAGCATTGATATGTAGCACTATGAAAAAGTATTTACTTTCAAACTATTTACATCCTAAAGTTTTCTTCAGTTTTTGCTTTTTTCCCCAACTGAAAGGTTTCAAATCAACCAGATTTTTTCTTCCTGAAAAAAAAAAACTAACAAAAAATTGTTTTCAATTCTGATTTTCTTCAGAGAGGAAAAAAGGTTTAAATGACTTTCCTCCCATTTAGGCCTGATGTCAGCATCTCTTCTGATCTGCTGGGTTCTTTCTCGTGTCAAACACAAAGTAACTCTTTCAAACTTTGAGTTTATTCAGAGCTGACATCCATCGACAGACTTCCAGTTTAAGCTGACCTCTGTGGAGCTGCTGCTGTCCATGGTGCTGGACGCTCAACGAAACCCTGTTAGGATCCAACATATAGCTATTCAAAGATGCTGCAGTAGAATACTGCTACAGTTAATCCTACCTATTAATCGATCTGGAAGCATGTTGACAACGTCCAGATTTTAGTTCTGTAGCATTTTAAAAACTGATCAGTATATTAATGTAAAGCAATAAAGTTTTGGTCAGACATAACGTAGTAAAAACACCAAAGCAACTGTCAAACCTTCTCTACTTTAGACAAATTTCACACAAACACACTACTGCTATCATCTCTGCAGAACAGACCAAGAGAAAAGGTGTGAAATAAAGAGTCATAATCATAAAAGATTATGTTTGTTTGAAGATGTTTCTGTGTTACTGAACAAAGAGCCTGGGCTGAAATAAATACAATTAAATGTCCTTTTAGTAAACCATCTATATGGCCACAAAGTTTCATTGTGATCGATAGCTTAAATGTAAAGATCTTCGCTGTTTTTGCCAACTCTCATGTTGCTCCACTGCTCTCTGCTGACTACTGATTGCTGCCACCGCCTACATCAACTCCTTGTCTGTAGTCAACTCCTGCTGCAGCCTTTTAGCATTCATGTCTGATATCCTGATGGTGTACCTGACCTGTTTTCTGTTTTCGCCTTTGCATGCTCCCTGACTGCTTTAATTAATTTAATTCAAGTTTATTTGATAGGGACAGACACACGTCGACATAGATAAACTGAACAGTACAGCATTAGCAAAAGCTAATTCACAGAATTTGTTCCTAGATGGGTTTTTTAAACACTACATCTAAAAACTATTAGAAAGTGAAGTAATCATTTAATGTGATGCAACATCATGCATATAAAACAATGAAACAAAACATTAAGTATGGATTTGACTGCCTGTTCTTTCATGTACCTGGAATCACTGTCGCAGATTTTGGATTTGTTCGGCGTCATTTCCCTGAACTCTGGATGAGGATCTGATTTCCTCTTGGTGAAACCAGATCGTTGTGGTGGTGAGTGTGAACCAGCTACCAAAGTTTCCATGACATCATCATCCTGGGTCTGCAGCGTATAGACATGTGAGGTGATGATTTTAATGAGGACACTTGACAAATTTTAATGTCTGTTCCTGATTTTCACAACTGTTGACTATATCATGGTTTTATGATGTAAAGCACATTGTTGGTGAAATGTGCTACGAAAATGAACTTGATCGATTGATTGTCCTATTCAGTTGAAACAAACCGCATAAAACAGACACTTTTCTCTTCCTTAAAATAATAAACTCCAAAAAAGAAACCACCTCTGCCAGGAAAACCACTGCTTCCTGTTTCATTCCTTACTGACTGTACTGCCAGTCGCTCACCATTCTGTCTCTTTTACAGAGTCTCATCAGAAAGCCACCCACAAGAAGCAGGTTTGTTCCTGTTTACACATTCATACTGTTGTAAATAAAACCTTTTTATTATGTTGGATAAGTTTATGGCTCGACCAAAATGCAGACAGGAAAAGGGAAGAGAAGTATAAATAAAATCTTACAAACAGATTAAACAGAAGCGTAGCAGGATGTCATGGATTCAACACGAAGTGCAGAGAAAGGAGTCAGCGAACAACAGAAGGTTTAAATGTACTGAGGAGGAAGTGGAAATGACAAAGGAACCAGAAGGGCTAATTACAGGTGAGTGGATGCAGCTGGGGAGGAGCAGCTTGGGCCAAACGAGGAGATGATGAACAGCTGGGAGAGATACGCAGAGCAGGAAGGTGAGGCGAAAGACAAACAAGCAAAGAATATGAAAAGAAAAAATTATCTAAAGAAACAAATCAAAAGTACAAACAATGAGACTAAATTAATTGACACAAAAGGGTAAGAAATAATAAAAAACCAATAAAGAAAAAATTAGAACAGAAATACAAATCAAACTAAAAGTCCAAACACCTGTAAATTATGACATTTCATTGTCCAGGACAGGAAAGAAAACCTAGAATCAGGCCAAATTTTCACTGTTGTATTATGGAGAAGCTTTATATAATTTTAATACATTACTAATATTTTAGTCATTTGATTAAGTTGTTAGATATTAATATTATTGTCTCTTGAACCACTTAGGACCTTCTCTGAAATCCCTGACACTGGATAACACATTTCTCTGGCTCTGTAAAACCTTAATACATATGTATAAATCAGCTAACATGTGTTACAAGTAAATAAGTGCAGTAAATGACCCAATGTAGTCTGGAACACATGGGAGGAACATGAATACCCTCAGGTGATGTACCCTGCTTCTATTGCATGTTGTTTGCATGTGCTTGTTTTGCATGGTATGTTGCTTCCCAAGCTGTTTTTTCCTGCTTCAATCTGCTGCTCTTCAGCTCTCACACACTTTCCCTGTGAATGAGTGCCTTGTCCCTCCGTCATATCTGCTGAGCTAAGGCCGAGGAAAAGGAGGCGTAAAAGGAAACGTAATTAAGCCTGCAGATAATTTTGATGACAGCAGCAAAAACGGGGATTTGGCTGATGGTCAGTAATTGTGGTCGGGACACTTTGACCCCTGCTCATGTGCAGAGTGACTAAGAGGGATGAGGGTGGGGCGCAGTGTGTGTCCCGGGGGAGGAAACCAGCTCTGATCATACAGAGAGCATGTGTGAGATGGACAGTGGCGTGTCTCTGCAGCACATTGATAGTTGCAGTTGACAGATGGTCAGTGAAGGTACGCAGCGTTCAAATATCAATATGGAAAGGAGATTTATTGAAATCAAATAACATGTAGAATGAAAGCGTAATTTAGAAGAGGTTTCCAAATGGACTCGTGTCACTTTGTTTTATTTAAAGTGCCAGCTCACTGTTAGGACCCCATAGGAACTAAATAAGTTCATTCCTGGGGATTTAATAAGGATTTCCAAGGATAACCTATGAGTCTCACATAAGAAACCCAGTAATTTTCTCAGTTATTCTGCTTTTAATGCCATTTGTGTCTCATTAGTAATATCCAGTTTTGGGCACACTTGTGCTAATACATTAATGTGCTAATAATGGAGCTAACTTTCCGGTTAGCACGTCAGCGTTTTTACTCATTTCAAAAAATGTTTAGCACACTTAGATTTCCCTGAATTGAATTTTCTAAAAAAAATAAATTCTAAAGTGTTAATTTACTTGGACATTTTGTAAACTTTCAGTTGAATAAAGTTTGACATTCATGTTGGCATTTTGTTTAACAACTGTCAAGATTTCTTTATGTAATGAGATATTGGGAACCATAATTGTAACATTTGTTCCATTTTCAGCTGCTGCTGTTCGCTTTCACACTGCACTGAGTCAAACGAACCAAATCCTTTGAGCAGACTGTTCCCCTCCTCGCCTGTAGTGGCGCTGTACCAAGAACCGCTAAAGGAAACAACACAGAAACCTCTGAAGAAGACAATGGGCGCAACTTTCTTCTTCACAAAATGTAAGCAACAATGGAGTGACGTCAGAGGTTAGTGGTTGTAAAATTGTACTTTTGTCTGGTAAAAACCTCGAGCCACTTCCTGTTTTTCGAGCGGTTTTCGGCCCGCTTAGCATTCACATATGCAGTCGAAATGCACCAGAGTTAACTTCAACCAAAGGTTTGCAGGACTGTTTTGGTCTGCATCAAAGTTCAATTGTGCATTTTTAAATATTAAATGATTGAGTAGCCTTTTTATGAAATTACTTAAGTAAAGACATGCTAAAGTAGTGCTACTCCTTCTTGAGTAAAATTTTGGGCTCTCTACCCAAAATATGTTACGGAGAGGGAAAAACATATAAGAACCAGCCACACTACGAAAACAAAAAGGTGTGACTTGTAGTCTGGTACTTCCTGTTTCATTGAAGTCCAGTTCAGGAGTTTTTAGTCTTTCCGTCTCCATGTCTTGGTTCCTCACACCTGAATTCTGCTCACATGATCCTTCATGTTTTCTCTGTTCGCTCTTGGATTGTTGTGTCTCTTCTTTTGTCTTGGTATTGGCTCCTTACGTCTATCTTCTTTGTTTTCAGTTTCTTTCTGTTTTATCGATTCACTACACTGCTGCAAGTATATATTTTTTAAAAATCTGCCTTTTCAATCAACTCTGTGTTGAGTTCTCCACCTTCACTGGGCCACTTTCACTGACAGGTTGAGCTCTTATCAGGTTGGATTACTTTCTTATAATTTACAGTGGTAAGTTGCTTGTATTTCAGGCCTCAGGGCTTCCATGAAGTTTGGTGAGTATGGATTGTATACGTTTCAGTGATTGCTGCTGATGATAAAGACATCAGCAATCAGCATCAGCAAACTTTTCTTTTTAAGTTTATTTGTATGTCACATTTCAGCAGCAAGGCAGTGCAAAATGCTTTACATCATGGAAACATGTGAATGGAAATGGCTTTCTCTGAGCTACAGGGAGCCAGCAGAGGGCTTTAGAGCTGGGGTGATGGGCTCTGCCTTCCTGGTTTTAGTCAGAATGCTACCAGCAGTGTTTGGGATCAGCTGCAGGTAGAGAATTGATTTTTTAATTTTTTTTAGGCAGTAACTTTTGCAGTAATCAATGCGACTGGACGCTTTTCTCTAGATTTTGCTGAGACATTAGTCGTCTATTTCTAGAAATGTTCTTCAAGTGATAGAAGGCCGACTTTGTAACTATCTTTATGTGACTCTGAATGTTCAGGACAGAGTCCATCACTACATCCAGGTTTCAGGGCTGCAATAACAGAAGCTGCATGCTGACTCTTGATCATTTCTCTTTAGGTCCAAATGTGTTTCTTGTCGTTAAAGTGATACTTCCATTTTCACATGCATTACGTCTGTCTGTAATCTCTAAAACAATCAGTGATCATCAGTGCAGAGCGATGCTGCTGCTGCTGCAGGAGGAAGAGCCCTGACTTCTTGGGTCTGCTCACACACCCTCACCTCCAGCCCCTCCCACCTCCTATCACGCTCACCGAGGTGTCTGGTGACTTTGGCCCATGTTAATATGTTGCTCCTCCCTGAATGGCGAAGGAGACGAGGAGAGAGGGAGGTAAAGAGGAGAAGCTCCAGCCCACCACCAGCATGTCCCCAGGGGCCTTCAGCCTGCTCGTGTGCCTGCCCCTCCTGCTGCTCAGTACAGCTGTGGCTCCCCATCAAACCCTGGCCAGCTGGAGAGCAGTGTGGGGAAGCTCTCCACCACTCTTCATTAACTCTTCATTAGGTGAAGCCCTCAGACACCAACTCCTGCTCCCCTCTCAGGCGATACTTCCCTCAAAGAGATGGATGTGGCACCCAGGGCCCTGGCGCTCCTCTCGCCCCTGGTGCTCGCCCTGCTCAGCCTGTCGCCTGCACCCGCCTTGGGAGGATGCCCGTCTGCTTGCAGGTGCTCTTTTGCCATGCTGCAGTGCCTGGAGCCCAATGGGATAAGCAGCATCCCGCCACTGGCGCTTCAGGAGAGTGAGAACGTGACAGAAATGTGAGTATGGACTCCTACCTGCTTGAGCATGCAACCACATGATTTAAAGTTAGCTTGAAGTTGATTTCTCCTCTCTCTGACTTCTAGTTAGTGCTGAAGTTGCTCAGATTGTCTTAGTTAGTTGTCTTTGCAACTTTTAGCTGTGATTTGATTCTCATATTTTAGTTTTGAGTTGTTTAAGAAAGAAGAATCTTAATGTTTTGTAGCGTAATGGATTGATAATGTGTAAGTAACTCTTGGTGAATGATTATGGAAACAGAAGATGATGTAGTTTCAGCCAATAAGAGTAACTTGACATGTTTTTTTTTCTTAAGTCAGACTTAAGATTTACTTTGTGTAGTTTTCTCTCTAACCAGCAACATTTTATTGTAGAAAATCCTGATTATTATTCAAAACTCAACTTGCATTTAGAACAGTGCTTCTTTATATCTGACTGAAGATTAATCTGCATATTTAAAACCAGTATTGTTGTGTTTCCTCAATGTAACATAAACTCTTTGTTACCCAAGACACATGACTGTGAAGTTTAGGCAAAGGAAGTTTGGTGGCATAGACCCATTTATAGGCAAGGTTAATGTGATTAACATTAAAATAAAAAGGGAATGGGATTAAAAGAATTACACTTAAGAAGTTAAACAGAACAGTAAACATTAAAATTAAGCATAAACTGCAAATTTAACGCACACAAACAGTTTGAGACGTGATGAAAACAACCTGGTAATCATCAGCAGTTCTGTTTTCAGTCCTGACTTGAAGGACTTTAGTCCCTCTGCTGTTGGGACAAACCTGATGATTCGCCTTAAGGTTTTTCAAAGTGTTGCTTTTAGACATTAATGAGATTTCAGCTCTAATTTACTAAAGAAACCTCCTCTGACTCTATCGGATTGATCTTAGTATTTCAGAACAGACTTTTCTTTTTATATTACCAATGTGTAGCTATTATCAAGAGTAAACGTGTAAAAATTTGGACTTTTAACAGGAATTATAACAAAGTAATGCACTTCATTTTTGTTCATAAACTTTGTATTTAAAGGCTGTTATGTTTCTCAAATTAACAAACCACAACTATCTGCATCTTAAATTATGTGATTTGCCAAAACCGAAGAGGATATTTAATATTTCCATTGTTTCAATGTGAATTTTATCTTTGAAGTTTCTAAGCAGAAAAAGGATGATCTCTCATTGTAAAGGCTGGTTTACATTGATGTCGGTGCATCTTTGCAATCAAACATGCCAGTGTTTCTATAATTACCTGCCTGATGGACAGATTAACCGCAGTGGGAACGCGTTTGAATAAAACCCGGCTAAGGCTGGAGACTTCTCACTCAGCAGCAGCAGCACGTCTGCAGGCAGAAGACTGTTATTTAACGTCTGCTTTTTAAAACTTTGCTCAGAAAAAGCAGCAGAAAGTGACCACCTGTGATTTAGAGAGAGCTGCTGTATTATTAAGCAACCCACCATCAGCTCCAGCATGGAAAACTAAATGTCACTCTCTGCACCGACACGCTGTTCTCTCTTTGTTCCTGGACCCGGATTGGAGCAATTAGCACTTGTTAAGAAGCAACTACATTTGTGAAACGCTTTTTTCGGCAGAGCAAGTCAATTTGCTGCCAATTTCTTTCACCTATATGCCACTCTCTTCCTCTTTCCTTCCTTCTTTCCTCCTCTCTCTCCTGCCTCGGAGGTATTTCCTTGTATCTGCAGCCTGTTTCAGAGCTCAGACTCGACAGTCTCTCTCAGATGTTCAATCAATAAGAGAGCGGGCTTCTGTTTACCGAGCTGCTCCAACATGCCAGCGAACAACAACAATTCTGCGTACTGGCAGTGCAGGGAAATAAAGGCGATGAATGGAACAAACAAGGGCCCATTAGCTGCAAAACAGAGGCCGAAATTTATCATACGCAGAGTTGTAAATTCAATTTTGTGAATTGCCAGTCAATGCCCCCACCCAGGAACAATAGATGATATACAACCCACTTGCCTCAATCCAATAAGTAAGGCCGACGGGCGATCCTGGGCCCACCTGCCCTGTAATCACATTACTGCAGTGCAGGTCAATCAAACATGAATATAAACGTTTTGTGTGTGGCAGCTGACGATCAGGGAAGTGGAAACTTGAAACAATGCCACATGTTGAAAGTATAGCAATCACACTACAGAAAATATCTGTATTCATGTAATCCCTTTATACCTGCCTTCCACTCTTCACACTTCAGAGGGAGAGAAATGCAGGCTGCACTTTCACTCAACTTTATTTATAGCTCATTTCAAGCAGAGGCACATCCCAAAAAAACAGTTCCAGAAGAATACAGGCAAAAAAATAAAATGAATATCTAAAAAATAACCCAACATTTAAGTGTAGCAATGAAATATTAACAACAAATTGGCAGCAAAAACTAGCCTAAAGTCAGAAGAAAAAATAACAAATCTACCCTCAGATGTAAACAAATGCACAACAGATTTTGGTTGTCAGTAACTTAATGCAAAAAAGAGGCTTCTACATGTGACTTTAGAGAAAAAACCAAGCTCTTCCTTGGTTTTTTTTCAGGATGAGCTGAAAAAACAGAATCTTAAATCATGGGGTTTAAGACGAAAATCTAACCTAACTGATCAAATGCTTTTAATTAGCAGATTACCATCAACATAAAAACAGGTGTGCTTGAAATGAAGCGTGTTGAGCACAAAGCCATGATGGGAAGACATCAGCAATGAGATTTGAAAGCCAATTTTTTTGCACTTCAATGCTCTTTCATCGCCATTTCCAAACTATCTGAGGCTCTGCAAATCTAATTTAGCAAGATAAATATTCAAGTTCATGATAGGACAGCATTGTTCAGAATATAAAGTATATATATGAAAAAAAACAACTTCTGATGACTTGTTCTTATTTGGAAGGCAGGAAGCCAAATGCTGAAATTGAAACTAAAGCTACTGATTCGAACAGGTTTTGGGTTGTTGCCTCTATTTTAAAATGTTCCACTTTCTTTATTTACTATTTAAATTTGAAAGATAATTTCCCATGTTCAGTTTTGATTGGTTTGCTTCAAGTCTTCGTCTCACTCCAGGTCAGGAGGTCAGACTCAAACCATGCCCTGTTTCCAAAGTCCGGTTAGAGTTTTACCCTCCTCCTGATCTGCTGCATGTTTAGCTTTGTTATCTGGAATAAAACCACTTTACATCTCAAACTCTCTGCTTTCCTCTCAGTAGTTGTGTCGGTGTCCTTGACAGGAGCTCAGGTAAAGATTCAGTCTGTGTTGGTCTTTTGCTTTTGGTTCATGAGAGCCAGAACCTTCAGCTTTCATCAGCCGCCTGCTCTCCTGTCAGCTGCAATCATCCTGACCTGTTTTCTACGTGTTTTACTGTTTTATTTTGGGTTCTTCTTGCTCTGGACTCTTCTTGTGAGTCTGCAGAGCAGCATTTTGTGTTTCAGCTGTTTTTTTGGATGATTTATCTCTGTTGATGAGCTCTAATTCTTCCAGTTTCAAAGACTTCCTTGCCATCACCCTAATGTTAACTCCCTCCACATTCTTTCTATCTGATTCATTTTAGAGACTTCCTGCTGATGCATTATGTATACTGGAGTCAAATGACCACATTTCCCTATAATAAATGTGTGTTTAATAGATAATTACTGAAAATTGCAGGCTGTGAGTACAAAACATTCCCTGATGGGAAAAAAAAATTAGATATTTTGTTACAAAAATGGTTGTAACATTATTTCTGAGACAGAAATGTTAGGTATAAAATTATTGAAACTGCAAAGATATGCAATGGTGAAAAGGTAACATGACCAGAAGTTATTCTCCGTCACTGACCTGTTCAAAGACAAATACCAATCTCTTTATCGGGAAACACAAAAAAGTCAGAAGTTGGTCTTTTGGTTTTTAGAAAAGCCAAACTAGAACAAGAACAAACTGCATCTCACTGTTGCATATCAGCAGTGATAGACATGGTGGCCCAAGAAAGAAAATTGCCTTACAACACAAATTAATGACCAGAAAAAGCAGCTTGGCACAGTAATACTTTTATAACAGATTTATGTCTTGGTTAATGTCAAGTTGTCATAACGAAGACATTTTGAATAATGTCAACTTTGTATTAAAGGTGTCATGATTTACAGAATGACACTTTATGACGACAGTCATAAATATTCATGAAGACTCGTTCATGTTCATGACAGTTATGTCATGTTTATGACGGTGTCTTATTCACAACCCATCAAACAAAGAGTTGCCAAAGTAACTTATAACAACCTCTTACTTTAAAGTTTTGATGTATATGTTTTCTTCCTCCAAGAAGATGTATTATTTTTCTGCCTGTTCTTTTATACTCTGACCTATTTTCTTCCAACGTTGAAGTGAAGCTTTTCAGTTGTTGTCCAAACCAGACATTGAACTCAAAAAAGCCTCTTGTGTTGAGTGTGTGCAGTACTTTGTCCTTCTCAAGAAAATTTAATAATTGCACTTTTTAAGTCTTGTACTTGTTTTCTTTTTTCCCCATTTGCAAAGGGTTTAACCAAACAACGACAAAAGCTTAAGGCCATGAGAAATTGTATCTTATCTCCATGTTTTCTATCTTCCTGTGTTTTTTCCATTTAATTAGCTACATTGAAAACCAAGCAGGTCTGGAGAACATAACTGAGGTCAACCTTGCCAACTACAGAGAGCTGAAAAATCTGTAAGTAGTTTATGTTTTATCCTACAAACTAACAATGAGGGTCAAATTCTGAGTTATATTTAACTCTTTCAGCTCTGAGAACCTATATATGCTTCTTATTAAAACTCTGGTTTTATATGTTTACTCAGTATTTACTCACTTAAATTTGCATTAAAATGCTGGAAATGTTGGACGAGGTCAAACGAAAATGCTGATTGTTGAAGTTCATGTTTTGTCTTTTCATATTTATTTTTCTCTCTTTTTTCCTTCTCAGAACCGTCACATCATGTAAACTGAGGTTCATTTCTGCAAATGCTTTCCAAAACAACCCGAAGCTGCAGTACGTGTAAGTATCCTCACTGATGCTGAGAAATGATGTGGTTTTGTTCTGCTTGTTCGTCCCAACTGGTCACCTGTTAAATATTCATTTTCTTAAGTCTGTCTGCTTTTCTGAAATTATGAACTTAAATTCTTAAAAAAAATGGTTTTATTTAAGGTTCTCAGAAATATTTCTTTCAGAGCTTTGGTGTTTTCATCCAGGATTATCCAAGTAAAGGGAGCTCAGTGGGAAAACATCAGTACATACATCAGTTTTCTTTCAATTCACTTTGTTCTTATGTAGCTCAGATTTTTCAATTTGATAAACTCAAAAAACTGAAGGGTTATAAATATACAGGACACTACTCATCATTAAATAAATAAACAGGTTATTAAGTTGCTGTCTGATAATCTGGAAACCCTGAAGCCAACAGTTTATTTTAACCTACGTTATTATTGCCTCCTTTTGTTTTCCTTCTGAGCCGTCTGGCCTCCCATCTTCACTGAAACATATCAGATGAAACCATCAGGTCGGTGTATTGGTGAACAGCTGATGCTTATCGGCACCATCTTGTCCTCATCGTTTTACTGAGCGTGTGCAACATGTCCAGTGCTGTTCCTCTGAAAGACAAGCGGGTTTTCAGATGATGGACGGAGAGGTGTAGGAGAGGGGTTGGGATGCTCAAGAAATTGGAGAAGACATCCACCAGTCACCTTTTACTCGCTCACTTTGGCAGATTATCGACAACTGATGCATAATAAATACACTCCACTAAGGGTCCATTATCACTTAATCAATATTTCACTGTGGGAGAGGGGCCAACTAGGCTTGGCTGAAGTGTGGGGGTTTCTGAGATGGATGTATTTCTAAGACTGGGAAGGTCTGAACGCAAGCTAAAAAAAATTGAGCTGGTTAAACCATTTTCTCCTTCTGCTCTGATCTACACTGAAACCTCCCAGATTTAATAACATTTCTGTTGTCATGTGGCTGAAAGAGATCGAGCTGCTATTCCCGGCTCCGCTCTCCCCCTGTGGATTGGAGGAGGAATCGAGCCGGTAATGGATAAGCCCCAACGGCTAACCCATCTGACATGAACTTTTGGGAGCAAGGAAAACAAATAATTGAACCCTTGGCCCTGTCACAGTGATTATGTATTGGTTTCCATGCGCGCTCCCCAGTGTGGCTTTCTGTCATCTTCTGAGGGAGGTTTATTTACAGCCTCTCAAAGTCTGAGGATCATTTGAGCTCTGCTGTGATGATATTTAAGTGGCCTGAGAGGATTGACCCAAAAAATATGTGGAATAGTGTCAGTAGTAACACGAAGGAGGCACAATAATAAATGTACATATGAACAAATTATGTACTGTATATGCAATTCAAAAACATGACAACTACTTTAGTGCAAAAATTTTATTACAAGCAGTTGGATTTTCTTTTTATACATTTCAGGTTTTCTGATGATTTTTCTGTTTTTCTTCCTTTTGGATTTTTTACACTTGCAGGAGTCCTTCAAACTTTCCTTTTTAAAGTTTTCAGACTCAAATATGATGTTTCCAAAAGCTCACACTGCAATCTTTGGGCCATTGAAGCACTTGAAGGTGCAAACTAAGGATAAAGTGCTGACCCTAAACGTTAGTTATTCATTTGGATTTCTTAAGCTAGAAATTCAAAAATAATGATCAAACTGTTAAACTGAAAGGCTAGTGCACATAACCAATGAATGAGTTCATGGTGTTTTATTATTACAAATGTTTTATATACTAGATATATTACATGGAGAAATTAACATTTTTAACATTAAAATTTTAATAACACGTTCTGACCCTTAGATCCCAAGCTTGTTTTGTGAAGACAAATTTAATAATGAAATTAATCAGAGAAATCCAGAACTTGAACTTCTAACATTATATTGAGGCACTAAGCGATCTCAATAACAGTTTCATCATATTTTTTCTAAAGAACATTTGATCTTTAGCTCCTTTGACGTTTATAGCAGCTTCATAGACATAAAAATATTACCCATATTTCTGTCCCGTATTTGTCTGACATTAAGAGAGTTCCAGCATTTATTTTTATCAACTTAAACCACTGACCATCTTGACAAATGTTGAGCTTTTTTAATCACAAAAACAGTGACAAATGTGTGTGTTTCTAATGAAGACAACTAACCTAATTAGCTTTAAAGCAATTTATTTAAAAAAATGTCAGATTTTATGTTTTTTTACATTTGTGATGTGAAAAAGACTCTTGAAGCAAATGTTTTGGCCTTACTTATTAGTATATTTTTCAATGCTAAAATATAGCAACACTTGGGTATTTTTACTCGCTCACTTTAAATCCTACAAAAACTGATAGAGGTTTTGAAAGATGAAGAGAATCCTATCATCCTTCAGTTGAACCTCTGCTACAGGATTTTAGTTTGTAGCTCCATGGGAATCACCTAGTTTGAGCTAAATTACTTTATGTCAAACAATTTTATCTTTATTAACTAAACAAATTGACAAAGTAGTAAGAAATGATGAATTTACTACTGTAGTGTCAGCATTATTAATTCGTATAAACATTGTTGGTGCATTTCATTTGTGTTCAGAAGTTTGAATTTTTATGTTCAAACTCAGAACAATTAACTGAACTCAGTTCACTGCATTATTGCTACATATTTGAGTCATAACAAAAGTTCGAGATGGACTTTTTTCCAAATGCAGTTCTGCAGCAGAACAACATTACTCTACCAAGAACTGTTTGTGACTGAGGACTAATTACCTAATGCACTGAACAGAGCTGTGCTGTGGTGGGCTCATGAACGCTGGTCCTGGTCGGTGTGAAACACTTGCCGGGGTAATTGATCAGAACCAATTTGGATGCATTAACGTTTTCCACTGAGTGTAATTCAAAGCAGGTACACATTGTTCTGAAGGTAAGCAATCAGCTCCCAGCTTGACTTGACTCCTACTCAGTACCAGAGTTGAAAAAATATGACAGAGCTCGCTCCTTTCAGTTTGTCTTCTTGGAAAAATATATATTTCTCATGAAACCCACAAGGAAGCAAATGTTAAAAAATTAAAAAGACAAAACTAAGGGTCTTTCAGTTGATCTTTTTCTTTGTCGTTGCGCTTTGAAATGACTGATATGGGCAGGCAGAATCATAACTTGCAGTGGTTCTGTTTAATAAACGGTAAAAGCTTTTGCATTTTTTTTTTTTTGCTTTGTTTTGCAGGAACCTGGCATCGAACTTTCTGGAGCACATCAGCTGGAGAGTGTTTCATTTTCTGCCTCTGCTCAACCTGTGAGTCATCTTCAAGTTTTGCGAAAGTTAAACTGAACTTGATTCAAGGTGTCACAACATTTATTACTTGTGGATGGAAAATTGACTCAACCATACTATCTCTGATCTCTGGTAATCAAAGTGTTGATCAGGTTTTTTGTCAGCTTGGTTTTTATTAAGCAAGAAAGTTGTGCAGAAAGTCAAAGTTCTCAACATGCTGGTTAATCTGTAGTGTAACCATCATATGTGGTCATAAGTTATGGGTCATGGCTTAAAGAATGGAAAACTTCAACATGAGATTCAACCCAAAGAAGGATCATTCAATGGGAGCTTAGATTAGAGCCATCCTTCCCATAGACAGGTTTGAGGTTCTGATTAAGATGCTACCTGCCTTATTTTGGGCATGTTGGCAGTAAACTCTGGTAGAGACTCAAGCCTTCCCTGAAAGACCTTCTGATCAGTAAATACCTTGGTATTCCCCAGGAGAAGCTGAATATCTGGGTGAGTGGATGGGTGAGGTTACTGGAAAACATTTAGCTGTTTGCCCTGAATAATTTAAATCCTAAAGAGTCATTTGTCAAATCTGAAGCCACCACCTGTTTGTGTGCTTTTATTTTTCAGGATTTTAAGGGACAACCCTCTCACCTGCTCATGTGACCTCTTCTGGCTGCAGCAGTGGCAGAACGAAGATCGTGGCGACATCGACAGCCAGATGCTGTTTTGCTTGTCCAACGATGAGGAATTTCCCCTCAGTTCTTTGGTGATCGATAATTGCAGTGAGTTGTGTTTTCTTTCTGATGGTTCACACACATTTCTCTTTGTGGTGGTCGAACCATGTAGGAATGAAGCTATTTAAGCTTTGATGATGGGTTTGATCATCCATCACTTAAAATCACAAGCCCTAATCCAGTACACTTGAGAATATTATAATATTATATTTTATCTTTTACCATGACAGTGCTAACCCATGCTCATCCTGCTTTCTGTGCTGATCCCAGGTTTGCCTGAGGTGACCATTTACGCACCACAACTGAAGACCAGAGAGGGAGGAAACCTCATGTTTGAATGCAATGTGACAGGAAGTCCAACCCCAAAAGTGAAGTGGCAAACGAAAGAACTTGCGTCCAACTTTACTGTCCAGGTAGGAAGCATTTTTAGGACATTGTCTGTATTCATGCAAAATACTGCTGGCTTTGTTGAATTCAGTTTTGGAGTCAAATATTGAAGAGAATAACTGGAAGTGAAAACTTCACTTCCATTTAATGTGGCTAAATATCTGAAAATGTCATTTTAACCAATTATGATGCAGCCGCTTTCATGTTAGTCAAAAGAAGATTTTTCAGTGCTGCTTATTTCAGTACCACAATAATGCTGCTTCTGAGAGAAACAATGTTTTCTTGAAGTTGTAGCAATCTGTGGAATGCATTTCTGGTCCTCTACCAACTTTCAGCTTGGCTGCGACTGAAGCTAAGTTAGCCTGGAAACTTAGCTTCAGTCTCCCAGCAACCAGCACATCCAATTCTGGGAGCAACTTGTAGGGTTGTGCTCTTTTTTGCCCTACTGTAGAAGCATATGCTGGTATCCATGTTCAAAGAGCGAGGTGCATAATTTATCACCAAGAACATGATTGCTTGTTTTATTGCAACTGCATGATGAGGTTCTTTGTTGGGGGAAGTCAGAGCATTGACCAGTAATGTTGCATTTATCATCTCTGGTGCCAAGAGCAGTAAAATCAGGTTCTTGGGGCGCTGCCAATCCATTGTGGGTCTCATGAAGTTGTAGCCCTGGCAAGAGGCCAATGTGGCCAGTCCAGTTTTATGCTCTCTGATGACTAAGCCGCACAGATTTGCATGTGCCCTCAAAGAGACCCAGTCGATCAGCTGCCATTGCTGCAACCGCTCTTCTTCTGTGCATCACTCTGAACCCTGATGCACAGAAACTATGCTATCCCCAACATCTCTGCAGTAGTAACATTCAGAGAACTTGTACTTGAGACTCATCAGGACTCAGATCATCCAGAACAGTCCTAATCTGGTCAAAATGGATGTAGCTAATACAAGGTGCAGAAAATATGTTCACTCATTGAAGCTGATTCCAGAAATTTGCACAAAATATTGACCTTGAATTTGGGAATTTTAGAGTGAATGAGGAATGGTGCATTTAGGATTAGTTGCTAAAGCTGTTTCTAATAAGATAAGAAAAGATAATAAGTGAACAAGGCTGCATGCAGTACAACAAAGACGAAACAATACTTAAAGTCAGTGACAATAAATACATACAACTATCACAAATAATTGAATAAACATTTAAGATTTTATGCAAAGAATCACACTGGTAGACAACATTAATGTGCAAAAGAAAACAGACTTCAAATGGGCAGAAGATCCACATTTTGAAAAGAATTGTTGTGCAGAAAATAACTTAAACTTACAATCATAGAAATTAATTTTTTAAAATAATTATAAAAAAGAACATTGCTTGAAGTCGTGTTTTGGGGCTTAAATCGCAGAGGGTGCAGTTTAAAAGTTTGAGATAATTATTAATCAATAATATTAAAACATGGTATGACCCAAAAAGCAACATTAGTCTTTTGTAATCCAGTTACTGAAAAAGATTTTTATTATAACTTCTTTCTGCTGCTGCTGTCATAACAAAATAAATTTCACAGTAATTAAATATGCATATTTATACATACCACTTCCATACAAATATTTCTCTTGAACAACTTTCATTTCTCTGAAAAGTGACCTACAGTATATGTCTTTATGACTCTGTGTCATTTGATTACTGCAGGAGATAATCAGGGGCTCCACATTAACTCTGGTGCTTCATCTCACCAACGTCTCCTTCAAAGACAACATGCACAACCTGACGTGTGAAGCCGAGAACCAAGCTGGGCCCAACGAGGGGATGGTGCAATTGGACATTGAGTGTAAGTGCCTGCGAAATAAAGCGCTGCGCTCCTGAAAGCTCACGAGCTCAATGCAAGTCGCCGGCCTTAATGGAGGCGAGGGCGAGAGCACACTGGGATCATTTTGTTGTGCAGGCAGGGTGGACGCTTGTAGAAAAGAAAAATGCACTGCGCTGATTTCTTCTAAATGCCCCCTCTACAAATATGGGTACGTACGCACCATGCTTCTAATGGAGCTCTCTGTCCTCTGCCACTCAAACTGGCGACTGGTGAGAAGTGTTAAAATAATATGAGTGAAGGGCTGCAGGTACAGCTTGGCGTTTAATGTAGGGATCCAGTAAGAAGACAAAGGAAGGTAAACTTACCTCATCTTGCTCTTTAAGAACTCCACAACCTTATCTATTCTGCACTTTTAAATTACAGATGGAGCTTGACTCTGAGGGTCTGCTGCTGCTTTCCCCTTTCAGATGCATTAGTGCATCTGGACGGTGAGCAACACCAAGGAGCGACAGCAGCCAGTAGTCCCACAGAAGACAGTCAGGTGCATTAGCAATACATTACTGCAAATACTACCCAAACAATATCATACATCTCCAACTCAATGACACTCATTAGAAAATAAAGCCAAAGCGATGGGGGCGCCAATCAGCTGTATGAGCATCAAGGGACAGATAATGAACATCAGGAAAATGGGGCGGATAACACGCCCTCAGATCTGATTTAAGCTGGTGCTAATGGACTTTTCCCTCCCAACTCCGGAAAACCGCTTCTTCCACGATGATTGGCAGTCTGTAAATGCGTTAGTGCTGCTAATCCATCAACATCTGCCCCAATGGTGGACAGACACTCGTTAACCGCTGGCCCTTTAATTACTTCTAATTACCTCCCAGAACAGTGGGAGTTTATTGCTGCGTGGCTCCTCATGCCATTGATTTATGCTACACATGTGGCTTTCTTTTCATAGCATCTCTGCTCTGAATCAGCCAAGTTGCAGCGTCACCTTCAAAGCATGGAGTTAACACAAACCTACTACGGACACAAATATAATAATTTTAGTGTTTAATTATTTATTCTACATCTTATCAGTTTGGAAGGATTATGCAGCATCTATCTTTCATAATTTTTAAAAAAAACAAGTTTGATTTAGTTATAATATACATAGAGTTAAATTTACGCTTACAGGATCAAATATATGCAAACATCTGCCACAAATGACACAAATATCCCACAGCAAGTCTTGCCAGAAATGCATGCTTTTCGTAGAACTCTAAGACTTTTTGATGCAACTCAGGCTGAATATTCAGTCTGAGTTGTTGCCCACCAAGAGAGATCTGCCCTCATGGACGTGCTAAATGCCCTCTGGGCAAAAACGTTATGGTTAGAAGAGACAAAGATCGAACTGTTTGGCAGCAATAATAAGAAAGCAAAGTGAGGCCTTCAGACATAAGATGTCAGTTTAGCCGCTGTGGGTCCGTTTCCCCGGTTCATGGTTCCGGTCCAGGTTTCAGAAAGTGGAAGAATGCATAAAGAAGGACAACATTTTGATTCTGGGATGTCATTCCTAAAGAAATGAACTCAACTATACAGAATGTGTGAAGTTAAGAGCAATAATTTGGGTTATTTGGCCTGTCATAAGAGGAGAAAATGGACAGGGGAACATTTTCACCATGCTATTCATTCAACTGGCAAGTTTAAAGTTAAATATTTATTGAGTATGTTTAATATTTTATTTGCAAAGCAAATACTTAGCTACAAACTACTTGTTTACTTAGCAGCTTAGGCCACACATTTAAACTACAAACTAAATATTTAGCTAGCAATCTAAAGATTTAGGTCCAAATTTACCTATATATTTATCTAAATGTGTTGTTAAGCTACATATTTAGCTTCAAATTAAATATTTAGCTCAGAAGTAAATGTGTAGATAATGTGCAAAAATTCACTTGCTGATAAATGGGAGTATCTTCTCAAAATAAAGCTGAGTTACAAACCTCTGTAAGAGCTGGTATAGTCACTGTTGTTGTATGTTGTAAGCTGAAATATTGTAAATGTCGAAATGAAAAAAAAAAAGTGATGAAAAGATGACATGAGCAAAGATTGAAGTGAGTCAGTCGTGTTAACTGTGACAGGAATTTTTCCAGAATTAATTGTGGCATATCTAAATTAGCTCATTGTCTAAATCTGAAATGAGGTGTGACAAGCAGCAGCTAAATTAAATATAATAATAGCCTTTATTTTATCCCCTGTAGCTTAAGATCAGAAGAGACTGCCAGTGAATGATTAGTCAAATATGATAAATAGCAGTAATTTCCTCTGCAGTGCAGTAAAGTAAAGGGGCACATAGGCTGGTATCCCCCATTTAACAGCACTTTCCGGGTCAGAGTTGCAGGTTAAGAGCAGCACAATCTCCAGGGTGGAGTGAAGGGTCTCTGCACTTGAGGGTTGCGTTCGATCTAAATGGGACCATTTCCTGTAACTTCATGTCCAGGAGACATAGACATAGAGCTTCCAGGTAGGTTTTGTGGTTGGGAGCACGACGACAACCAGGATTTATTATTCATGGCAGGTCGTCAAAGGTTTGCAGTTCAGATGGAGAGCATTGATTCACGGAAACTCAGAGAGAACGTACAGCATGCAACTGTGCTCTGGATGATAAAGCAATGGAAACATTTACAGCTCTGTGCAACTGTTTGTATCAGTGACTAAATTTAAAGCAGGTGAAAATTCCAGCTACATCTGGAAACCTGAATCAGGACCTGTTAAAAAACACAGTTGAAATCTCAACTGTGTTTTTTAACTTTAAAATTGATTAATAATTGGTATATTTAAAAAAAAAAGAAAAAAAAAAAGAAAAAATGTATTTGTGAAATTTTTTGCAACAATCTGCCTCAAGATGAAATTCAAATTTTTGTGTAAATTTGCCATAAACAAACTGACATCCGGGATTAATTTTAAGCTCAGTAAACTATTTGATTTCAGGCATTTGAAAGGACACTCATGCTGAATTTTAATACATTTTAATGTGTTGTTCTCCACTGTTAATTTAGCTATACAGTTCACTTTCTGCCCAATTCATGATTCAATATTTTTCTGTCCACCATAACTTTAAATTAGTTGCAGAAAAGTTGCGTATTTGCAGAATTTTTTTTTATAAAGCATATTTAAAATATTCAATAGATAATTTAACTTATGAAACTGATATAGGAAGTCAAAATGCCACTCAACCCGCCAAGCAGCCAATCCAGAATGGCATCCCCCCCATACTAGTTTTGATGTGTCCTATAGTGAAGACTACATGTCATCCATACCTGTAGGTGGCGGTAGTGCTACTTCACGTTTTTTGACAACTGCCAATAAATATCAAGAAGAAGACTGTACATTAGTTTACTGCTAAGACTGTTCCCACAGTCCTAATTCGTATAAATGGAGGTTGAACTTTTAGGTTAGGGGTTTTAGAGAGCGTCTCTTTGCTTAACAAACGGAAAACTCTGAAAATCTAAAAATAATCCTGCACCAACTAAAGAGCCAGAACATTCTAAGTCCAAATGTAACCATGAAACATCTTCAGGAAATATGGAAAAGTGTTGATCAAATTCTTTCAAAATGACTTAAAATATAAAGAAATATACGGAAGAGGATTAGGGCCACTGGGAAAAAAAATAAAACAGTTCTAATTTTAATCTCAGAATTCTGAGATTAAAAACTCTTATTGTTTTCCCAGTGGCCCTAATCCTCTTCCGTAGAAATAAAAGTAATTGTAAAATTAATTTCTCTCTCCTATCTCGTCTGAACCCCCAAACCTGCAGTTCCTGCCAAAATCATCTTCTTCAAGGACGCCGTGAAACATCACCACTGGTGCTTCCCGTTCGCTGTGGACGGGAATCCTGACACATACATCTCCTGGTTCTTCAATGGAGAACCGTACAGAAAAAACAACTTCATCTTCATACAGTTCATCCCGGACTCGAACGACGGGTCAGTGAAACATGGCTGCCTGACCTTAAACAAGCCGACCCACATGAACAACGGGAACTACACTCTGGTTGCGGTGAATGAGCTGGGAGGGGAAAATGCCACGGCTTTCGGGATGTTTATGGAAAATCCTTTTGATAAAGGTGATCCTGAGGGAATCATTATAGGTGAGTTCCTGTAAAAAATGTGACTGATGATCGATCTGAACTAACAACTGTATTAGAGTCAAACAAAAACGATAATCAGCATCACACATCTTCATAGATTTGCTTTAATCTTGAGCCTCCAACTAAAACATCATTTATTGAGTTTTTTTTGGTCTACCAAGTTTATTTTGCATTAAATATGTTTTATATTCTCTTGCATCCCTCATGCTAGTCTCTAATGGGTATCCAAGTAAGTTCTCAACTGACTATGACTCCTTATAATTTCTGTATATCTTCTCATTACTAACTTCCTGTGTATTTTATCTCTCAGGTCCATCAAACAAGCCGGTCGTGGACGTTACAGAGAATTCAGAGAGTCGGGTGTTTGTGGTATGTGTCACCATCATGTTCAATGAGAATCTAAGAGTCTTTTTAGATTTAGACCAGGTCAGTTTAATGTATTTACCTTGGGTGTTTGGCAGGTCTCTGTTGCTGTGGGCCTCGCTGTGTTCACCTGCATCTTTCTGCTCATCACAGTTTTGATCATTAACAAGTGTGGTCAGCAAACCAAGTTTGGTATTCACCGTAAGTGGGTTCTTTACGTTGCATGACAGTAAAACCACATGTTGACACCTTAAAGGGGATCTGTTAGCAAAATTCACATTTTGTGCTTCCATTTGTTTCTCTACTGCTTCTAAAAACAACCCAAAGCACATAAAAATACACAGCCATTTTAAAAATATATATAAATATTTTTACAATAAGTCAACGTTATAATTTCCTAAAATCCATATTTCTTAAATTCAATGTTTAATTTTTGATCAGTGACCAGATTTATGAAATTTTGTTAGACATAAAAAAATATCTCATTCTGTTGCCATTAAAATTGTCCTTGTTCTTCAAAGTTAATTTTTTTTCCTCAGAGTTTCAACAAAACTACCGTTTGGAATCAGAGATGGTTGTGTTTTTGGGACGTAATGGACTAATACAGCCTTGCACTGTGATGTAACTTTGCACACAGGCAGCTGCTGTTTGTTTGTTGGGCAAAGTGCCTTAATTACAGCGTAGACCTCCGCTGCCCACCGCCACGTGGTGAGAGCCATTAAAAATGATGGATGGACAGCTTGATGGATGGATGGACGGCTTGATGGATGGATGGATGGATGGATGGATGGATGGATGGATGGATGGATGGAGGAAAAGCTAGCTCCGTGTGGACACCCCCACCCTTTTCTCTCCTCACTCAGAGCTCCTAAGTGTGCCTGATTGCCTAAGTGGACCGTGCTCCCTCTTTCCTTCCCTCCATCTCCTCTGGGCTCCCTCGTTGTTGTTCCATTTTCTTCTGTTTTGGACTCTGGGGGTTCTGTGGTTTGCCTTGCTGAGTGGATTTCACAATTTGGGTCCCACTTGTTTGGCTTTTAATACTTTGCCATAGTCAGGTGTTGCTAACCATCCAGGCTTCCTGTATGGTCATTTTTTCCCCCAGTTCAATGTGGCCTGATTGCTGCATGGTTGATGATGGTGATTATTAGAGCTTGTCATCATCTGTCACCATGGTACCAACAATTGGGCCGCCAAGTTGGTAGTGGAGTATGTTTGTCCTTCAGAAGGGAAAAATTGGGCCAGAATGGCTTCTTTTGTTGGCTGCTGCAATCAAATCGGTTGGAGACTGATTAGGTGTCATGTATCCGTCAGCCATGCTTGTCTCTTGTGTTTCATTAGGCTCATCAGTTCTCGGTAAGGAGGATGACCTGGCCGTCTCACTCCGCTTCATGAATTTCGGGACCAGCCCGCCTTCCTCCGACGAAGACTCTGGTTTATCAAGTTTTGTGGAGAACCCGCAGTACTTCTGTGGCATCATCAAGGACAAAGACATGTGTAAGTGCCGGTGCAATTTACGCTCCATATACACCCGCTCTTATTACAATTCGGTTTAATTCATTAGTAAATAGTTTCAGAGATATTTAGAAGGTTTTCAGATGGATTCTCAAGGTGTGTTTTTGTCTCACTGTGTGAGCACTCTCAATGCAATCTGCCTATATTTCAGGAGAAATAATGAGTCAAAAATGTTGAAAAAAAAAATCCCTCTTCGACTTGAAAATAAAAAAACACCCTGATCCCTTTTACTCATGATGTTCTTTGTTAGCATTTAGTTGCAGTTTTTCCAAGTTAGTTATCAGCTCTAAAATGTGTTTAGGGTGGTGATTAGTAATCATATGTGAGTGAAATAATGAAGTGGACATAAATTTGATCAACCCAAGAGCTGGAGAGCTAGTCCAAGTGAGAGAAGTTGGACCTCTTTGCTTAAACTGCTGCCTATTCAATACTACTAATATATTAATATTTAGTTCACAAACTAAATATTTAGCTCCAAACGAAGTATCTAACTGCTAGCATATTTGGTAAATATTTAACAAATATGCACATTCACATACCAATAACCAGAACTGTACTATCAAAATAAAAGCTGGGTCTTGTGAACCTCTTCATAAACTTCTGTTGCTCTAAATCCAGTGGTAAACGTCTGTATTGCCATTTAAGCAGTTTATCCTATGTTTTAAACTGAGATGTTGTAACTGTTGATGAGAGGAAAAGAAACTATGATGAAGTGTAACAGTCACAGTAGCAGGAGTTTAATTAATGATTCCCTTAAGACCGGACCTGTCTGCGTCAGTGGGAACATTTGGCTTGTGGCAGTACCCTAAACTGCTCAACCCTCCTCAAAAACCCTACAGTGTTACTGACTTTAAGCAATTTTGCAAAGAAGAGTAGATTAAAAATTTTTTCCAGATCTCAGACAAGCTTGTTAAAAGTTGTTGCTGGTAAGAAGGAACAAACATTCAAGTTATTCACACAGGACTTGGTTGGTTTGGATCAGTTTTTATCCCCTAATAAATTAAATAATCAACTGTAAACAAATTTACTTATCTTCATCTAATATTAAAATTAATTTCATAATCTGAAACATTTCAAGATGATAAACATATAAGAACAATTAGGGGATACATTGGTCCTTTTTCCCTGTGAGGATAAGCAAGTTTGAAAATATTCGGACAGATCAGCGAAAGTGTAGCTCACGAAAACCTGCTTTGGCTGATCAACAGATCTCAGCAACGGTTCCCTCACAGCTGTATCTCTTTCTTGTTGTTGCAGGTGTGCAGCACATTAAGCGGCAGGACATTGTGTTGAAGTGGGAGCTCGGCGAAGGAGCGTTCGGCAAAGTCTACCTGGCAGAGTGTGCCAACCTCAGCCCCGACAGCGACAAGATGCTGGTTGCCATTAAGGTGAGGAAATCTTACATCGTCTCCCACGCCGCTTCAGAGGCAATATAACAACTAATGTGCTCTAAACATCTTCAGCAGCAGTGAAAATGTCAGCCGTTAGTATGTGGTCCGAGCAGAGGAGTCGCCGGTAAAGAGGCTGTTTGTGGTAAAGAAAACAGAAAGTTTCTATTCCTGCTGCAGCAAAGTTACAGTTAGTGTTCAGAAGTCCTGATTCTTCTCTAAATGGCGCCCCTGGTTCAGAATTTTTTAATAAATTGATCAAAATGTCTAGCAATTTCTTGACAGTAATTTCCTAGAGTATAAATGTGACGCTGCGTAAAGGCTCATTTCTGTTAGCTTCTCTGAAATAGTCACTTCTCACCTGAACGTCTTCATGTTTACAGTCAGGACATTAGTTAAGAAGTTTATACTGTCATATGTTTCCATTCAGTTGTCACATGAATTTTGAGCAAACTTAAAAAAAAAAAAAAAAAGTCATCATGCATTGTAGAACATTTTGAACAAAGTTCCCAATTCCAGTTGAGACAGGATAATTTAGCAATAATAAATTCATAAATTAGTCTTATATCTTTTTATGCAGATAAGTACAGAACTTATCTTCTCCAGGCACTGACAATAAATAAAATAACACCCAATAAAAGTCGACTTTAACTTCTTCTTTTAAAGCTGTTTCCTCCTCCAGTGCATCGTTGGAATAATACTTCATGGTTTAGAGCGAGCCATCGTCGTTAAAAGGCTGTCAGGTGGTTTTATACCCAGCTCCTGTTACACCAGGTTAATGAAAACCACAGAGGGAAAAATTTATACAAGGAGATGATGGAATATGCCTCTGCTCATATTTATCAGTGCATTAATCACACATATAAGCTTTCACAGTACATCGTTACTCATCTTCGCCAAGGCGTTGAACGGCGTCATCCTGGGAACATTCCCTTAGCGTTCAGACTACATTTCTTCTTATAAGACAAATCTTTTAACTACTTTTTAAAAATATTTTAATTGTTTTATTAAAAGCTTTCTTGACTCAGAAACAGGAGAAGTTATGGTGAAAAACAGTACGAAGAACAGAAGGTAATTAAATTTAAATAAGTTAAAACGTATTTTCAACAAATCATATCAAAATAAGTCAAGCAGTGGTGAAATTGAAATATGTTAGTCTCCCTCCATAGACCCAGTTCTGACTGTAGATCACAAATTTTCAGCAGGATTTAAACTTTGTTAGTTTCTTTTATTAATTCCCAAACTGTTTTGCTCGTGATCAGATAATAAAGTGAAAGTGTTCCAGTAATAAAGCCCTGAGGAATCCCAAAGTAAAACAAATCAAAACAGTAAATATTCTCCAGAGCTGTGTGCCCCTCCTGAGCATTCAAATAAAAACAGCACAGCTCACATTTATGTAAATCATAAGAAATTAAAGCTCTACAACAAACATGACATTTTGTTACCAACTTTTTCTTTAGACTTCCTTTGGCATGATGCCTAAAAACCCCGTCACTGATTTGTGGCATGTTCTTACATATTTCTAGTATCATTTCACTGAAAAATTATAATTTTCAAGTTAGCTTGCAGCGTTTTAAATACATAGTTTAATCCAAAAATAGATGTTATTTATACTAAATGTGATAGAAGCCGTGCATTCATTTATCTTTCTCATAACTGAATTCACAAAAGTCAGCTTATCTTTCAATGAGCTTGTAAGTGTATTTATTTATCTGTGACAAGTTATTCAGATATTGGACAAAAACACAAAGAAAAAATGCTTAAACTAACCTTTTAAATGATATTAAACATAAACACATTTGCAGGCTCGTGTTATTTAATTGTATTTGAAAAAAACACCCCCAAAAAACTGATCCTATAAGTGCAAAAGGTCAAGTAACGCTGTGATGTAACAGAAAGCGTCTTATTTTGGTGCAACCGTTGTTTGTTCACAGACTCTGAAGGATGCCAACGAGTCGACGCGGCAGGACTTCCAGCGGGAGGCCGAGCTGCTGACGGTCCTCCAGCATCAGCACATCGTGCGTTTCTACGGCGTGTGCACAGACGGCGAGCCGCTGGCCATGGTGTTCGAGTACATGAGACACGGAGACCTCAACCGCTTCCTTCGGTACGTACAAGACCACACATCACGCCTCTGCAGTGGGCCGCCGAGTCTCCGCCGGCCAAACTGTTGGTCCTCATGCTGCTTAATGTTAGACCCCTAAAAGTATTGGATGAAAGGCAGCAGCAACGCCTTCATGGCAAATGTGTCAGAGTAGGAAAAGCACAGTAGGAACGTTTCCCAGCAGTAAGTCTGCTCTCACAATACAGGAGCCTGAATCTGAAGCAGTTAAGTGGAACACAGCCATCATGCCTTTCATCATGTACAGCAAGGCTGAGCGGATTGGTGGAATAATAATGTCGCTAAATGAATGAAGAAGAAATTAGTCCCCTAAATGTAATCTTTAGGGGAAGAAAAGCTCAAAATAATTTTCTGTAGCTGTGAGGTTGAATATTTTCTATCTCATCAATGGAAAAATGACTAATAGACTCATAGTGGATCATTTGGTCCTAACATTTTGAAGCGTTGAAGCAGAAAAGAAACAGAATAAATTAGTTTTAACAGTAAAGTTACTTTTTTTTTTGTTGCTGTTTTAAATATTACATTTTATGCATTAGCTTTAACATACAGGTGCTTCCACACTTCTCAATAAAATACAGGCTTTTGAAGTCCTTCCTTTGTGATCTGCAGACTGGTCCAGTGGTTTCTAATTTCACTTTAAATCAGTAGGATTACTCTCTGTGTGCAAAACAGTAAAAATCAAACATTTCATAATTATACAGATTAAAACAAACTAGTGCATTAAGACCAAATGAGTGGAAGCAGACAATAAAATCTGTTTTGTCCATTTTAATCTATATTTAAATGGAAAACTAAGACATTTGTTTTATTGTTCAAAAAGAAAAAATGAAACAAATTCTAAAATATCATCAGTGTCTGTTAATTGTTACACTAGATGGGGAACCATGTTGATATACGATAATCATAAAGTGAAATATTGGCTCATTTTGAATCCATGTGATATTTGCTCTAAATTTCCAGGTTAAAAAGAAGATAAATACACAACTTTAATTTTAGAGGAAATGAGGAAATTGTTTAAAATTTTACTGAAGTTTGTTTCTGTTTTCTAACTGCTGAGCTTTTCAAACTGATTCTTTTCTTCTCTGCAAATGGCCAAACGGCTGATTTGCCTTGTCTGTAAATAAGACTCTAAATTCAAAGCAGGTTTGTCTGAATAGAGGTCTAATTTCCAAAGGCTGTTTGTTTCTTGTTAATTACTACAGTAGGTTCATTTAGGCACAATTGCGAAAGGAGTTTCATATAAATTGTATTTTCTGTGCTCTTGTTGCCGTTTCAAAAGTTGAAGCTCTCTGGTTTCTAGCTCTTATTTTTCCCTGTCAACTTATCACTATATCTCACTCCAGCTCCTTCCACATATCAAGCCTTCACCTCTCTAATGTATGTGGTTCATGCATTGAGACTCCTGCAGGTAATGGCAGGCCACACGCTGCCGTGGATCCACTCAGGTTCCCTCTGGCCGCCTCTTTGAAATGAAATTCTCTGCTTTTTGTCTTATTCTCAACATAAATAGCTGCTTTAAAAGTTGCCAAAAAACCACTCAAAAATATGTGATGAAGGTTTTTCCATATATTTTTTGTAATATTCAGATTTTTCTTAAACAGTAGACACAATCTCTGTCTGATTTTTAAGTCCTTGAAGAGCAGCATCTATTTACTGTTGTTTTGTTCTTGACATCCGGATTGGGTTGAGGAAAAACTGCACATTTTTTCCATCTTTTTCATTTTTTTTGGTTAAATCTGAATGTCCTGAGGAAACAGGTGCATTGATCTTATATTTAAACTGAAAACCTAACAAATATATAAAATATAATCAGGCTAATTTGTGTCTGAATCTGAATTTGTGTCAATTTTGTGTTTTAACTATGAAGATATGCCAAATACTGGCTGATTTTCTTTCAGATGACCCAGAATAGTTTTGTTAAATAAAATTCTCTGAAAGGAAAAAAAATCCAAGTTATTTTTTTTCTTTTGTTTTTATCAGATTTGTGATTCTTCTGAAGCTTCATCTTTATGAATTTCAGAAATGATTTTGGGAAAACAAAGATTTTGTTTGGCACATTTGTGGAAAAAACTTTCCCACCTGACTTTGTGCTATTGTTATTTTGCTTCGTTCGTTTTCAAAGAAAATCCACTTTACTGCTTAACTCAGGCCACATTTCAATAAAATAACATTTGAAAATGTCATTTCTGAGTTTTTTTCTAACCTGCTGATTTTGTTTTTAACAAAGTTAAATCTTTTCTTTGTGATGTGTAACATAAAAGAAAAAACTGCTCCAGGTAGAAAAGTTATGAATTTAGGAGAAACTAAAGGAATTAAAAGATGATTGATTATTTATAGATGAAAGCATATGTTGTGTTTGATGAATCAGAATCAGCTATATTGGTTAAGATTTTTTTACACAAAAAGAGAAATTTATGGATGTACTAAGTGTACATCCATAAAGCGTAAATATAAAACTTTAATCAAAATAAAAATTAGGCTTAAGGGACATTATTTGTATGTATCTGCAGACATTATTTTTGTATAAAAGAAAGAAATAGAGAAGAATTGTTGTGATTGTGCAAAAGTTTGTTTTTTTTAGTTTCCCAAAAGAGTTGATGACTTCACAGACTGTTAGGTTTTTATTAGTTTTTATTGCGTTTATGGGGGAAGAAACTGCCTCTGTAGGGCCACCTGAAGCTAAACGCCTAAACAGACTGTGTCTAGGATGTGTGGGATCTGCAGAAATGTTATCTGCCTTTTTCTCGACCCAAGAACTGTACCAGTTCTGGATGGAAAGAAGGTCAAAGCCCAGAAAGATCTCAACTCCTCTGCATCTTTGCAATAATTAGACTCAGTTTATGCTTCAAGGTTAGAGTGATGGAATATCGTTTTATCTGCTCGCCTCATGTTAGGTTACATAATGTGTGAGCTAAATAAACCTGAAGCTCCAGGTTGTGATTCAGAACAAGTCAAGGCTGAGGGCAGCTTCACTATTAGCGAGATAGTATCAATAAAAATGATAGACTTTAACCTTCAGAAGATTTTTCTGTATTAAGAAACACTGATAAAAAAAAAAGAAACATTTGAGCAAAAGCAGAAAAGTCTGCTGTGGTTGAACTAATTTATTATCTAAGGGGTCATATACAAAATGACTTTTTGTTGTTTTACATACTGACAGAAAAGCTTCCATCTTTAAATTTTGATAAATCATTCAGAAAGCAGCAGAAGGACTTGAAGGGAAGTGAACCAATCAGAGCTCAGTTGGCACCTTGGAAACAATCTGAGAACGTATCGGAGTAGACGGGGTTAAAACAGATCGCCGGGTGTCCTGCACAGGAGACAGACTGGAAATGAAAACACAGGCCACCCCTCCATCCAAAAAAAACAAAAAAAACACACGTGTGTGCATTCATACAGGCTTTATCTGAGATATATGTTCAGGGACGGTTCAAAATCACATTTCCAGAAAACAGAGTGGGTGAGTTCTTTGAGAGCCCCCACATTGCAGCTGCTTTCCCACCCTGCCACCTGCCTTTTAAACTAATAGTGATTGTATAGACAACTTCCTTTGTAATATGGAGAGGAGAGAGATTAGGATGGATGGATGACACATGGAGACACATCAGCTGTGATTTGCTCATTTAGCCAGTTGGATGTCAGAGTGGGTGTTCATGATCACCAGAAACAACAGCGCGTTAATGTGCTCTGCATCTCTGAATTACATTATTGCAAATCAATTGTGGGCGTATTACAAGCCTCGTGTTTTCTATTAAGCGTTGGCTTTAAATGGCTTTATTGTGGCGCGGTGGTGCTGACCACGTCTGTCGCGCTCCGGGGGCTCGGACTGGATGTGACTGAAAGTGTTCAATCTGCAGATTGCTCGCTGAGGTCATTGTCCCTCAGGTGACCCAAGGTTGGTGCCGTAATTACAAATGCGCTGAGAGGCCAATCTGAGTGTTTTCATAATCATAAACAGCCAATAGATGAATCATTACAAGGACCTGCAGGTTCTTCAGCCATGTGGGCCCACATGACCTTGTCTGCATTTATTACGGCTCTCATGTTCCGCTCTTAAAATACAAACATATAACAGCAGCTATTATGTGTTTTAATATACAGGTTCCCAACGTGCATTGAAGAACAGCTGAGGTTTGTTTGTCAGATTTTGAAAGGAACAACCTTTAAGCAATATTTATGATTTTCTTATTGTCGTGTTTTCTTGATCTGTGAGCAGAAAATCATCAATGGCAATAAAGAGTTTAAAACTTCATTCTTTGTGTGAATAATCTAAAATGTTTCACTTTTTCCAAATTATTGTAAATCTTTTAAATAAAACGGTTCACTTATTACTCATCCATGAAGCTCAGTGAAGTTGTCCCTCTCACCTTTTTCAAATGAAATGAAGCAGCGATTCCCCCATTCAGCTCCTTCAGACTAGCCAACAGCAATTAGCAAGCAGCTGGTGGCATTATATGAGCTACTAATCAGTAAATCTCTGATTAAAAAAAACATTGTTAAAGGGTTAATAGAGGAGTGGTGCTGTGATGACTTCAAGAAGGCGGCGTTTCAGACCCAATTTCAAGGCGCTAAATTACAAAGTCAAATTTCTTTTAAGTCATATTTAATATAAATAGCATTTATATAGCAACTGAAGTTAACATAGTTACTCGAATATGCTGGAAAACGCATAATACTGCCGATTTAAACAACTAACATACAAATAGCAATAACCGGCACCTGTCTTCTGCGTTTCCCCCACAGAGCTCACGGGCCGGACGCTCGCATCCTGGAGGAGTCCAAGTTGCCCCCGTTGGGCCAGCTGACTCTGCCCCAGATGCTGCAGATCGCCGCCCAGATCGCCTCAGGCATGGTTTACCTGGCGTCGCTGCACTTCGTCCACCGCGACCTGGCCACGCGCAACTGTCTGGTGGGAGAAGGCCTGGTGGTGAAAATCGGAGACTTCGGTATGTCCAGAGACATCTACAGCACAGACTACTACCGGGTACGTGTCTGGAGGTCCACCAACACTTTAGCTGTTTCCTTTGATACTTCTTCTGTGCGGTTAAGTGTTTTGTTGGATCATCCTCAGGTTGGTGGACGTACGATGCTTCCGATCCGCTGGATGCCGCCGGAGAGCATCATGTACAGGAAGTTTACAACGGAGAGCGACATCTGGAGCTTTGGAGTCGTTCTTTGGGAAATCTTCACCTATGGCAAACAACCCTGGTACCAGCTGTCCAACAGTGAGGTAAATACAATTATTTTTATTGGAACATTTTACTTTTCATGTTCAGTTTGGTGGAATATATTCATCTAAATTATTTTCAGTTCTTACTGACAACTCTAAAATTGAAGTTAAAGTAAAAATAATATATGATTTGATATGAGTTTTAAGGTGACCTGAGTGTGTTGTTGTGGTTTTGATGAAAACAGAAAATTGTTGCTCAAATGACGCTAGCAGTATCTTAGTTTTTCCCTAAAAGAAGTGAAAAAATCCCCAGTAAAACCAGTAACCACGTATTGTTTTAGGGTTTTCTCCCCTTAAACCAGTTGCAGTTCCAAACTGCTGATAGTGGTTTTTATGTTTCCAGAGGTAAGACACCAAATCTGGCAAAATTACTGGTACTCACTTGGCAGCAAATCTTTGCTAGGTTGGAGTAAAGAACCACTTTTTGATCAGGAACTTGGACACGGTTGATGGGATCCTAGAACTGTGTTAAACATTAAGATAGAGCTCACAAATAAAACATCCACAGTCTTCCGCTCTGGGTACAGCCAATCAGCATCAGGGAAAATGAATCGAGCTCCTGGATTGGCTGGTCTGGAAACACTAGCCAATGTCGTGTCACGTAGCATTTCATAGGCAACTCAGCTGGATTTTTATTTTATTTATTTCAAACATGGCAGCAGTATAAAATAGCATAGACATAGACATAAACAAACTCATATTTTTGTACCACAATAATCTTAATATGCTCAAAAAGGAGAAAGAAGACGTGAAAAATATATATAAATATAAGTATATATACATACATACATACATACTTTAAAATATGTATTTAAGAAGAAAAAAAAAGTATTGAAAAAGGTGAATGATTTAGAGTTTAGTTGCACAAAAAAATCCACTAATAGGCAGGGGTCCAATGTATTGCCAAAAAGGTATTTATTCACTTTGCAGCAATCCCTCCTCCTTAACAAGTACATGGTGATAGTGGAAAGAAAAAACAGTTTTAACTGGAAGAATCATTCTTATTGCCTTTAATAATTCCATGTAACTTTAGCAGTGGAAGATAATTTCAACTCTGATGGTGATTAACCTCTACTGTACATGTTTTGATTTGAATTAATCAAATTATTTCTCTTTAAATGAACTTTTCAACTCATATTAGCACAAATACCTGAGTCTGGATTGTTTCTTTCTCATCGTTTTACCTGTCAGCCCATTGCAGCCTTACATATTCTGCACTCTTGAGCTAATCAATAAGTTCATAGTAATTAAGGGCGGTCCAGTCTGGCCTTTTTAGCTTAAGCACCAAGAAGTGGGTCTCCACTGTGACCGCAGCGGTGCTATTACAGGCCAGGAGCTGCTCTTCTTTCCAGAGAAGGGTGGATCACTTTTCCTCTGCACTCGATTCTAATCTCATTGGCTTCATTTTTGCCCTATGCCAATAAGGTGTAACCTCATTATCCTAATCTGTCTCGCCTGGTGAGGGACAGGTGAAATTATCATGTTGCCTAAATACTGAGCGGCGGAGATAAATCACCCCAACCTGACGTGGCGGCAGCAGGCATTTCAGTGGCTCATTAGGAGTCTCAGTGTTCAGCTGTGAGGCCGACTGACTGACAGCTCATTTTGGTGTGAAGTGGCTCTGGTGACGGGCGTCTTCTGCTCACTTAATCAGGCAAAGGTTAACTGCAGTAAAAAGAGTCAGGTGGAGATCCTCCACAGTTCTTTATTCACTGAGCAGAGCAAAGCTGTGAACTGTACCGGTCTGCAAGCATTACTGGCTGCTTTCGATTGTCCCAGACGTCGCTGCTGGTGGACACAGATCTGCATAGAGTAATGTTGCTTTTAAAGATTAAAACTGGTGAGGCAGGATGTCTGGATTCAGAAAGAGCAAAGAGCAACTTCTTTTGGCCCACTAGGGCTTAATTTTAACTTCAGAAAATGATCGGATGGGATGCTGTTAAATACTATTGTTGTGTTCAAGTTGTGCAAACAGGAATTAGCCTATTAGCAAAGCTATTCAAGCTTATAATAGCATCTCAATGCTAAACATGTAGCAGCAGCAACATGTGAACTTTGAATGGGTATAATAGCATCAATCTGATGGTTGCAATAACTAATATCTTTGTTATTGACCTTATATGTCTATTTATTAAATAATTTAGCAGCAAAAAGAGTTTTTGAATTGAAAAATGTTACTTATTTTGTCCACTGTTGTTGATTACAAGGTTTGGTTAAAAATTTGAATCGAGTCCCACCACTAGTTTATTTTTATGGCACAATCTCACAACAAATGATCTTAACTCACTGCATCAACCCAGCCTTTTATGTAAGAATGTCACAACAGTAGGAAGGAACAACTTTCTGTGAGGAAAAAAAAAGTACACAGAGTTACTGAAGCAACTCATTAATGGGTTGAGCCAGGAACCTCTAGCCTGAGTTTCCATCAGAAAGAATGACATAATTATTATTGCTATCAGCTCAGTCCAGATAGATACAAACTTAGATATAGAAATGCTAACTTCATCGAGTTAATGGCCTCAACTACTCTATCGATGTCTCCAACCAGGGAACAGAGAGACAAACAAAGCACTAAGCTGTGAGTGTTTTCTCTTCCAAGTAGATGCACAGACGCTGCACATATGTGAATACAGAAGATCAGTCAGTGATTTCAACCAGAAAATACACTTTTGGAGAGAAAAACCCCAAAAGGAAACAAAGTTAATGTTTAATTTGCTAATTCTCTGTGGAAAAACAATTCACTCCAGATATTGAGAAATCTTAATCTGAACCTCAGTGGAAGCAAAATATAAAACCAGAGGTGTTGCTGTCCATGGTGCTGGACACTCATTATACTAAAGAGACAAACATTAGCAGACACTGCTGTTCAATAGTCTCAAAATTAAACAATATTCTTCATTACTTAATAATCCAAACCCTCTAGATTTAGAGAAAGCGTAAGGCAGGACATGTTAGAGCAGTGCAGACATTTTTAGCTGAAACTGTCTTGAAAAAATCTGTGATTTTTCAGCTTCATTTTTAGCTAAATGCTAATTAGCAACAACCTGTAATCTGGAAGATTTCTATGTGAGAAAGATGCACATATTGATTGATGTGAACCTTGGCTTGTGCCACATAACTGTCAGAAAATCTATTTGATCTGTTTGTTGATTTTGATTGGCTAATTAGAAGCAATGATGCCTTTAATGAGCTCAGGAAAAGGTCGGTTCCACAGCTGTTTATGGGATGTTTGCTGGTTACTGGCTTGTGTGTGTTGTTGGTGTTTTGTACCATTCCTCACTAAGACAAACAGAAACCTTGATGGTTTTGAGAAAGCTGATTCTTTTATTCTGTCTGAATAAACCTCTCAGCAAACATCATCACAGGTCCTACAGAACCCATCAGCTCGAAAACTTCACAGCTTTTACATGTAATTGTCTGCACTGTAAATAGACAATTCTGTTTTTTCCCTCTATTGTACTGAGCTGGATCCAGGAACGGACTGGCACTTCGTAAACTACAGGCTATATTTATATAAAGATATATTTATGTTGGTTCTGCAGCATGCAGCTTTATCTGCCGGAGTGGAACGAAGCGACGCAGCACAAAGCGACGCAGGGCGATGAAAAGCAGATAAATAGGACATTGCTGAAAGCAGCAAGAGGATGCGGTGTGCTGTTCCAAAACCTGCATTGTTCAAAACATTACATATAAGGAAACATGATCACTTCATAATGGAAAGCTCAATCCTGAACTGGCTGAGACTGTTTGTGTTTTCTGCTCTGAGTTTGGAGTCAGAAGTTAACAGTTTTCTGGTTGTTGAGGTTCTTCTACTTTTCTAAGTTTCCAGTTGGCAGGAAGTGAGTGAGATCAAACAGGATGTGTGTTTTTAGAGATGAGACCAGAAATAATATGGGGGAATAAATCTGAATATTTGTCTCTCTAGTTATTGTGGAGGAATTTTGGCTCACTTCTCCAGTTTCTGCACAGCTCTGTCCAATCATTTCAATCACTTTGAGGCTGGACTTTGACTGGGCCGTTGCAACAGCTTGTTTCTATTCTTTTTCTTCCGTTGTAGATTTGTTGCTGTGTCGGATATATTTGAGTCCTTGTTTCTTTGGCCTATAGAGTAGTTCATAGTCCGGGAAATTCAACCCAAATACGATTCTTTTTGCCCATGTCTGACTTTCTCACAGCAGTCTGAACAACACGATTCCAATCTTTTCACCTGATTCCAGATGTGATACTAGAACAGAATAGAAACTTTTTCATTGTCACATGGACAGCAAAGTTAAAAGTGCCTTCAGTTGTTGCCAAATGCATGCAACAAGACAAAAAAACTCAAATGTATGTGATAGATTTCAAAGCGTCTGATGTTTGAACGATCTTGTAGATTTTCAGCCGACTTTGAGACTGAGACATGAATCATAATTCTGCACCAGAGAGCGACAGACGCAGTAAATGTGGAGATAAACCGCTCACAGAGAAATCTGATTGCAGTTGCATTTAATTAGTAGCGTGAACAACCATGTACAAATAAAAAATAAAAACAAAAACTGTGCTGTAAATGGGTAAGAAGTCCTGCTGTGTGAATGTAACAGGACTGCCAGGCGTCCAGACCATCAGACCTCCACCTCCATGCTTTCCTTTGGCCTGAGGCTGTTCAGTTTTCTCCAGACATGTTGCTGTGTTTTTTGTTCTGGGATCTCAGAAGTCTTGAGCTTCATGCAGACGGACCTTTGCAAACTTAAACCTAAATCTAATACATAAGTTTGACTTATTCTGCCAGTTTCTAATTGTCCTGCATGAACTTTAACATGCAAACTGAAGCTGCTGGATTTGAATTTTTTGTTAAATGATGTAGTGTGATGTGTTGTGATTTTGTTCTGCTGTTGCTTTTATCTCTTTTTGTAAATTTTAGAACTGAAAGAGGAATTTTTTTTATTTGTCATGAGACTAAATGATCTAAACTCTCTGTAGCTGGCAGCAGAGCTGAATGCAGAGGTGTCCTCTCCTCCATCATTGAAAAATAAAGGTGCTGCTGAACTTTCCTCCAGTTAAAGTTAGAGTTGATGTAAGCTTCTCTGTAGTGGAAGCGTTATCTTTCTTACAGAGTTGCCCACGCAGTCCTTGATTCTGTAGATTGATGCACAAAAGTTGTCAGCTCTTCAAAAAAAAAAAATCTGATTATGGACCAAAATCTTCATGGGTGTTTTTCTCACTTCATTCTTCTGATTGGAAAACATAATTAGATTTGATCATTTGCAGTAGGCAGAGTCGAGCTGTGATGGAGATTATTGAATGTTTTGATTTGTTCTTTTAAATGTGAACATTGGAACTTGTTTGTTTTAGCTCTTATAAAGTGCTTTTACCAGCGAAGCTGAGGTGCTGGCCTGAATACGCAGCTGCCTGTGGGGCTCGGCTCCTGAACACTGAGCTTATTTAGACACCTTTTTGACACCAAGCTTTGCGGTCTCAATTTCTTGCCACAAAGGCGGGTAAATCAATACATTCACTGGATCCATACATAAGAGCACTGCTGATTTATTCCTGCTGGGCCTACAAGGAAACATTAGGGATCAGCCAGCCTGGTTAAAATGCTGTAAATACAGAAAACACCCCAGTTTTTAAAGCTTTTATGACCTTAAAAAAACATCTAGAATAATGAAAATATATCACTGGAATGATCTAACCTTTACTTTGATCACATTTAGTCAGTAAATTATTCTGGTGCTGCTGTTAGTTTTTATCCCTAATAATTCCTGTAAGATTAAATTTTTCTAATTTGTGAATTTTCTTAAGCTGATTAGTATCTAGGAACTTTTAACCAGTAACCCATGACTTCTTGTTTCCCTGAGGTGTAAATATAACGTGACACAAAGACCATTTTATACAGGATGATGGTTTACTATCAAAGTGTCTCCATAGCAACCCCCAGACACCATGTAATCTGTTTCTTTGAGGCAGGAAAAATACTTTTTAAAGTTCTACCATCACAAATGTAAACATGGGAAGTTTAGTGAAGTCTGTTGGAACTTTGTGCTTTAAAATCCAGCTTTTCACCAACAAACAGTCCAGAGGAGATTAACATGAAAACTGCCCACCTGTCCACTCCTTAGCATGGTGGAGGGTCTGTGATGCTGTGGGCCTGTTTCTCTTCAAAACACTCTGAGAAAATGCATGGCCCTCTTTGAAACAGAATCAACCTCACATAACAAATTCAGGCTTTAGCAGTTTGCGGTTTTTCATTTAATAATTGCATTGAAGTTCCTGAACAGAACGACATTAACGGCACCAAGAATGTATGTTTTTATGTAACATTTTTTCCACTTAGAAGAAAATATATTCATCAGTTTTTCTGTCAAAATTTTACATTGGTCTGTATTTTAAAACCTAAATATAGAAATTAAAGTTATGATTATTTAAAAAAGTTATATTTTTTGTTTCTGAACCAGTTTTAGTTAGAATACAGAGAAAAATACTTCACTCATTTCAGAAAGTAAAAGGGTTTTCTTGAAAATCTTAAAGTTGAAGTTACACCTTTCCCTAACACACTTCTTCCTTCCACTAAACTTCCTGTGAATATGTTTTAACTTTTGCTTTTAATTTTATGAGTCTGTCCCAAGTTTATGAAAAACAATTACTCATTTAAAGCAAAAATAAAAAAAGCTTTCATTACATTTATATTACAGATAAACTTTCCTTTTCATGCTTAAGTGAATCAGTCGATGTCACTTCCATCCCACCAGGCCATTGAATGCATCACGCAGGGGCGGGAGCTGGAGCGGCCCCGGACCTGCCCCAAGGAGGTTTACCAGCTGATGCACGGCTGCTGGCAGAGGGAGCCCCAGCAGAGGATGGTCATCAAGGACATCCACAGCCGCCTGCTGGAGCTGGTCAAGAACCCGCCCGTTTACCTGGACATCCTGGGCTGAAGCGGGTCGAGACGCAGCCAGGGAGCAGAAATCAAAGACTCAAAGCGTTGGGATTTATGTTGGTCACTGTAAACAGCTAATGTTGCTTCATTTAAGGCTTTATTTCTATTTTGGAGATAAGCTTTTCGCCCCATTTCTACTCGACTCAGAGTCCTGCTTTCTCCCCTGAGCTGCTCTGGAAAAATGTCAAATGTTTACCAAAATGTTAAAAAGTTTATCTGCTGTGGGATCAGTGGGATGGGATGTGCATGGAAAGTGTAACTTGAAGATGAGGATTTCGTAAGATTTTGAGCTTTAAAAAAAAAGTGTTTTCTGGATTTGGATGCAGCAGGAAGGTATTTGTGTAACTTATCTGAGTGAGGGGTTCATGTAAATGTAAATAAGAAAAACCCAATGAAAGAATGTTTTTCATGTGTCAAATTGTCTGTATCATATACATATTTTTCAAAAAAAAAAAAAAAAAAGATTTGTTGAATATGAAGTGGGGAAAATAATCCCCATGTTTACATTTGATGTGGACAGAAATGCGTTTGCAGTCAGCAGCGGTTTGACCTGCGACACACACTCCACACACTCCACACTGGCTTTTTCTTCAAAATCAGCAACATTTTAACAAAGCTCTGCAGTGAAATCTGGTAAGAGGGCAGGATGGTGGGGGGGTTGAGAGCCTGAGATGGTTTGAGAGGCAACAGATGGATTAAAGAGCAACTCCAGGAGGGACAGATGGCGCTGAAAGTGAAACTGGAGAAAAAAAACAAGATCAGGTGAACAAACCACTGCAGCGCTTCGTGTAAATATTACATGTATATACGCTGTATTAGTGTCTCATTTATGTACAGAAGAGATCAGAAGTTTACATACACTTTTGGGGGGTTGCATTATTAATTTTGGGCTGTTCTTGATTTATTATAACCAACCAGTTTCATTTTTTTTTTTTTTTTGTATCAGTCCCTGGCTCAGATAAAACATTTAGTTGCACATGTTTGAATTTGTGTTTTTCAAGTGTAATCAAGCTCAGAAATTCACCCTAATCTTTCAGCAAAGCCAACATTCAAAAACACAAAATATCACCAAATATTTTTGTCTGGTTTTTAGAGCAAATATCTAAGTGCACTTGAAGTAAGAAAACTTACAAGTGACTTTTCAGCTTGTTTAGAATCAATAATTCCTTAATATTGATTTTAAAAAGTACTATTTCCATTGGCAGATTATTTCACTTACAACACAGGAAAAATGTCTTGTAAGTAAAATAATTTTCCAGTGGAATATTCCCAATAATAAGAAATCATTGGCTTAAAACAAACTCATATTTCTTGCCTAAAAGTTACTTGGGAATTAGCTTTGTCTTATTTCAAGTGTACTGAGATATTTTCACAAAACAAAAAGTAGACAATGACTTGGTAAGATTGTGTGTTTTTGCAGTGTAGAAATGCGGACGCAGATCACACACACACACACACACACACACACACACACACACACACACACATCCAAACTCATGTTAATGGTTTCCCAAATCCCCAACCTCAACCCTGCTGAAAATGCTTGGAAAACAAAACCAAGCCAAATAAAATTTACTCCATTTAAATCAGGATAGTTGCATGTTCTCTTTCCACGGTTTAAATAAATTATTTTGTTTAGCTGTAATAATGTCGTCGATGCTCATGTTGAGTGTACGTAAACTTCTGACTCAGACTGTATCTTCATTGTTCCTCCAGCACTTTGTATATCGTCTGGCCTTAAAAATAAAGTTGTTTGAACAAAAAGAGCGTCAGAGTCCCTGTGATACAATGATAGTCAATCCATCATTAAGATACTCTTCACAGTGAATAATGATCTGTGCTCTTGTCTGTACTTAAAGTTCAGCCTCTTAACAAGCTATTCAGGAGCCTTCTCTTATTTTGACGAACTAATCAGCAACCTGCGACGTCTCCATGGGATGCTCAGCAGACGGTTATTGAAAAGGAATAATCATGTTTCATATTGCCTTACCATTACCCCCCTCAGCAAACAAACACCCTCCAAAAAAATAAATAAATAAAATAAAAATCTCGCCTCCATCACTCTGTATGTAGAGCGTCTCTGGGGAGGGGTAATGGATTGTGAGTAATGCTATCATCCCTTTCTCCCCTCCTCCCTGGTGTACCGGGGGGAGGACGGAGAGATGGGGGCATCTGGTGAAAAAAAATAAAAAGAATCACTTGGAGGACTCGTGTCTGGCATATTGTTTCTTCTAGTGTCTTACAAGCAGATTCAGGCCAGATAGGATTAGAACAGAGTGTAGTGTTCGTCCCTGGTCTCCTTAAGGGCTGCCTTTGTGGTTTCAGAATGAAGCTTTTTTAATAAGCACTCGAGGCTCCACCCTGGTTGGATGTGGAATATGGAGGATAATAAGAGCTGGAAATGAGGCCATTTTTAAAATGGAAGTCCTATTAGAGCTTTGCAGCTGGAAACTTTCCTTTTCAGTCCTTCACCTCATCTCATAATGTACGCACACAGAATATTGATTCCTCATAATAATTATTTCTTTTAGGATAATGGCAGAGCCAATTCATTGTGGCCTGTGTGCACAGCTAATAATAAACCACTCTGTGTGCTTTGCAGACCACCTTGTGAGGTCTCACAGTAGGAAAAGAAAGGAAGCTAATGAATCAAAAGTACAGCCGACAGAACTGCACAACTTGATCAAGAAATCCACAAGCTTTTAAAAACCGTCCAGTATTTTATCCTGCAGCCCTTTAATTCCTCTTCTAGGGTTCAATATTTAAAAAATGTTCAAGAATTACAAAAAAATCTGAATTTTAAGTTAAATGCATTCAAGTAAACCAATAAAATGCAAGTAAAACATAAAAAGCTTAAATTAAAAAGCTCACTGAATGATTTTAATTAAAATAATATAAAAAAAAAAAAAAACTAAAAGCGACTCCAGTGCTGCTTTTGTCAGACAGAAACCTGGTTTGAACACTAAATATTTTTGCTCCAAAACCTGATTTACCTGCAGAATAATTTTCCCTCTCCTTCCTCTTCGCTGCTCTGCCTGGAGACGAGCTTCTTGTTCTGCACTGCCCTCTGGTGGTCACAAACACGAACTGCTCAGACTCATTTCCGGTTGCTTGGACGAGAGGCATGGATTTTATCAGCAGGCTTTTATGTTTGTAACACAGAACTCAGATAGTTCTCACCTTTTCTTCTGCAGGTGTTCTGACCAATCGGGAGGCTCCATCCCTGCAGACGCTCAGTCTGTCCTGGATGTTTTTCTTTACTCTGAGTTTCAGAAGTAGCGTCTATTTCTGTCCTTGTTCACAGCATGATACAAACACACACACACACACACACACACACACACACTGTAGCTCTGCACTGGTGGTGACAGGAGTCCTGTCAGCTGAATTTATAAAAACTATGAAACCAGTTTGTTTTCAGGTACATAAAATCATTCCAGTGACAACAGATACTTTTATAAAAGCCTTAATTTATTATGTCTAATAAAACAAAGCAGCAAATTACATATGGTACACAAAATGTAAATAAGTATTTATACCGTTTAAGAGCTCTCTGAATTTAAAATAAAAATAAAAATTGGGTAAAACAAAAAAGGCACCAATAGTTTTTCCCTCCACTAACCTCTAACATCATCATAATCTTCCTACTAAGAATATATGATCCCCAAAAAATCCTTCAATACACATTATGTAAAAAAAATAAAATAAAATAAAAAAAACAAAGAGCCAAAAAGTAAGTGCAACCTGCATCACTCCGTCCACAGAGACTCAACAGAAAGACGTTACAGTGATCCGGTCAGGTTGGATTTTCTCATCAAAATAATGCAGTTTGGAAGAAGTATATATAGATATATATCTATATTTATATAGATATACATGATGTTGAAGTTTTGACCCTTAATTGTCTGAGGAAGAACAAAGAGGAATGCCACAGAAAATCCCTGAAATAACAGGATCAAACTGGGGAATGTTGCAACATGATGAACGCTGAGACGAGAAAAATCTGAGGTAAAACAATAAAAAAAATCATTTAGAAAATACAGTCAGGGTAAAGAGTGCTCTTTAATCTGATGCTGCCACTCAAAGCCAGCACAGTAACCCTGGTAATATATAAAAAAATAAAAGTGTGTGTGCACTTTGTGTTTTCTACTCACAATTTCCATCCAACGTTTCCACCTCAGCGTCCGACACGGACCTGGACTGCACCTCATTCCTTTAAATCACCTACGGTTGTCCCGCTGACCGAGTCGATCCACTAAACATGACGAGTGTGTGAATGTGTGAGAGTGAGCGTGTGTTAGCAGCGTCGCATTTCTACCGGAGAAGAAAACCGTTTTATACTGATCTCAGCCCGTTTGTCAGTTAAAATGAGGAACAGAGAAAACCTTCATCTGCAGAATGAACCATCTGTAACATCCAGCTTCCAATTAACCGTCCTCTTCTGTTAGTCCTACTGCCGGATCTACAGGATATTCAATTATTTTTCTCATTTAGGTCAAAATCTTTTCCTAAAACAAGTGGGAAAACAATTCAAAATTCAGAAATCAGCTGTTATTTTGATGCCAGAATCTATCTCACATAAAATAAAATAGCATTTTTACACCAGAATTCAGATGATCCGATGCAAAAAATGGTTCATTTGAGCAGCTATTGTAATTTGTCATTATTTCTAACAAATATGAATCATGCTTTATTTGATTCAAGCAGTAAAATAGCTTAATGTGATCTCTGCACACATAATGACCATATTGGATTAGATTTATTTGCTTTGATAAAATAAATATTGAAAATTTGAAACAGTTTCAAAAAATTTATTAAAGTTTTTGATTTCTGCAAATCCATATTTCCCATCACTTTTAACCCATTACTCCATCCTCATCCAGACAGAAATATTAAATGCACTGCTTTTCCACACAGATCAGGAATCCTGTATCAAGCAAACTATTTTTAGATTTTTAAAAAAAGTGTAAAAATGTTGAAATGAAAAGCAGCTTTATGATCTGGATTTGTTTTTCCACTTGTTTCAGGATCATTAAGGTTATAAAAACGAGCAAACAGAACATGATCCTTTAAAGATAAATGCAATTAATAGGAGAAAATCTTGCCTCTTTACCACATTTTGCACTTAAATTAAAATTTCTTAAAAGAAATTATTTCAGTGGTTAATGTAAACAAGAATCTCTGGGTTTGACATTTATGAAGCATAAATGAGCCGTTAATGTTTTTGCTTAAATGCACTTCTACAAAAATCATCATGAATGGTAATGATTCTAAATTAACTCCACTTTGTCTGGTTCTCTGAATCCCACCAACGTGTGTGAAACAAATGTTAAAGTTCTCTGAACGCCAATAAGGTCAGAATCTAATTAGCATCAGTTTCCTGTGGGAAACCGAGACGGGAACGAGAGGCCGCTCCGCCGCTGCCATGGGAACGGAACGTTCTGAAAGTGGTACCTGTCTTTTAATCACCGCCACGCTTTCTGCCCCCCCAGCAGCCCCCTTCCAGGGCAGATTGTGTGGCTTATAATGAGGCGGGCAATCAGGAGAAATAAAAAAGAAAAAGAAAACGAAACCGCACGGCTCTGAAAGTCAATTCCAGTCAGCGAGGAGCGGAATCAATCGGTGGACGTTTAAGAGCTGCCGATCCAATCTGCATTATTTTACCGAGCCGCTGCGCTCACAGAACAACCCGACCAACTGATATGTCCAGTTAGGAGGAATACTTTGGGTGAAATCTCAGAATTTCTTTCAATTTGAACCGTATGTTTCCAGTTTGAGGTTTAAAAACGTGCAGCAGGCGTCCTTCAACCCAGAGCCTTCCTCGACCCGAACATCAGGACGAGGCTTCAGAAACCGAACCTGGGTCTTCAGCCGCTGCGCAGACACAAACACTTAAAACAACAGAGGGAACTGTTAAACCAGCGCTACTGGGAAACCTTTCCTTTGGAAAGTCAATGAGTCCGCCGCGCTTTGGGAACGCCTCCTCACTGCTCCCTGCAGGCGTGCTGCTGGGCGGAGCCAGGCCGGGTTTTCCACAGCAGCGGCGCGCTGAAGATGCCGATGATGGCCAGGTTGAGGGCGACGCTGACGGCGAGCGCCCCGATGGTCCCCAGGAAGGATGGCGTCGCCCCGTGGAGCTGGAGCCACGCCCTCCGGGACGTCATGTCCGCGACCACGCCCTCCATCTGGAAGTGGGTTCCCACCACGGCGCTGATGTGGAACAGCTGGTGGCTGTGGCCTAAACGAGCGAGCAGAGGAGTCCGTTAGTGAAGCATGGCAAGATATGGGAGTTTTAATTAAGGCAATACTTTTTGAATATTTATTAAAAGTGATAGTTCTACTGGCAGATTATTTCTCTTAGCGTAAAAAATATCCTATTACAAGTGAAATAATCTATTCTAATCAAAATAGAGGAATTGTTGACCCTTATCAAGCTCCTCTTTCCTCCTGAAAAGTTACCCATCATTTAGTTTTGTCTTATTTCAAGTGTATTACGATATTTACACTAAAAACAGGATCAAAAATACTTACGACTTTGTGTTTTTGCAGTGTAAGTGTCCAATCGTTCCGCTATAAACTTAATTACTGCAGAATATTTTTTCTGTCATTGTAACTTGATGCATTTTAGGGAAACAATAATAAATCAATACTTTTGTTATGAATCCATAGAAACACTGCAGTCTAAATATATGTCAATTTCCAAAGATTTGATCAAATTTGGGGCATTTTTTAAAGAAAATGTTTGTGTCCAAATCTGTCTACTTGTTATTTGTTGATTTTTACTGATGATCTAAAATAAAAAATATTTTTTAAAAATCGGTATGAAAAAAATATTTTTAACATCTCCTTATTAAAAATGAGATAAGCAGCAACTACAACATATTCTCCCTGAAATCCTAAAATTAAATCTTCTGAAATAATATTTACGCTCAGATTCCGTATTAATGCAAAGTTAAGTAACATTTTCCACTTTTGGACTTAATAAAAAACTGGTTTGAGTTATAAAATTTCTCCTGATGCTTATTTTAATATTTGGTATAACTTGTAAACAGACTCTGATTTCTTGTTTTTATAATTTCTAACAATGAAACACAAACAGGAGAGCAAGGAAACAATCGGAGGCGTTTCCATGACGTCCAATCAAAAGCCTCTGATGTGGATCCAGTATTGTTCAGGCAGAGATAAAAGAATATTGTTTAGTTACACCCTGATTTAGGAGAAAATGCCCAGAAAAACAATTCACACCCTTTGACCTTTTTTAACTTTAATCACAAACATCAGTTTATTTTATGAGGAATTGATACAAAGTTTGTATCTCTCTCCAAAGTGTGGCTCGGGGGCCATTTGTGGCCCCTGGACTGATTTTTCGCGGCCCATTACAATTCAAAAATAATACAAATTTGACCTGTTCAGCACTGGTGACTGATAAAGAGACTTTATATTTGTAATCAGGCTAAAATTATTACTGACATAATTTTCCAACAATGGAAAATGTTAAGTACACAAAGTATTCGTCTTTTTATAACCAACTAGAGAAACAATTATCCAGATATTTTACTGAAAAGCCAACTTTGCTGCACCCAAATCAGCTTTTATTGAATTTATTAAACTAGCCTAAATTTAGTAAGCATTTTGAGAGAAACTGACCCAAATCCTGTTTTTATTACCAAAAGTAAATTTGTTCATTTGAGCCCCCCTAAAAAACTGAAAACAAGACACCTTTCTTTCAACACAGTAAATCTGCAAACTTCCTTAATTTTGGATGTATATATGTTTTTGTTCTTTTTTATGAAATTGGCTGCACTTGTTTATTATTTTTTCCTTGAACTTCAAACCTGAACTTCCTCTGGCTTTCTTTGATCAAATCCTCCATAAAAGTAAATTTTTGGATCAGATTTCTGCAGCATTACCACGACTCAGACAGTTCAGGAGGCCAACGGAGGATCTGGACGTACCGATGTAGTCGAAGCGCCCCGGGGCCAGCCTCTCTGGGAGGTGGGCGGTAAACAGGAAACAGGTGAGGAAGGCGAAGAGGAGGTGGAAACAGTGACTGGAAAGGGCGTCGCTCGGGGTGACGCCGCCCCAAAAGCAGATCAATGCCTGAGAATCAAAGAACTCCATTGCTATTTAGATTGTTACAGCATTTCAGATTACATAACACAGACTAATCATCTATAGGATTAGTAGAATTACTACTGGCTTTGATTTGCTTGTATTGAGTTTTATTAAGTCTTATTACTCTAACGAAAGATTACATAATCAAATATGTGTGTTCAAACTGAGGGACTCACCCTGTAAAACAGAGGAACAGTGTCGAAAATAAACGGAACAACAAACGCTCCGGTTCGTAACGCTTTACTTCTCTTTGGGAACTGCAGCTCCACAAATCTGAAAAAAATAAAATAAAACAGGAAATGTTTCACTTTTCAACGGCAGCTCGGGTTGTTCAGCAGCAGCGTTTATAATCTGGTTTCAGGGCTGCTGGAACTAAAAGAATTCAGTTTATTTGGGTTTCTATGGGGCGTTTAAGGGCCACATGACAACCTTAATGCTGTTCCAGGTGCTTTCAGTTACAGGCAGAATGCAAACCCAAGAGAAACACACTAGAGAACTTCTCAAGCAAACTGGAGTCATGCTTTTCAAATTCAAACCAGCACAGCTTTGCACAATCTACAACATTTTAAACACAAACATAAAATCCATCCCAGTGTAATTTGGGCCACATGAGGGCTGGATGCTGTTGTGAAAATAATCTGATTTGCAAAGGCGTATCCAGATGTCTAGAACGAGTATCAAAGACAAAAGTGACGGTGGACTATTCATACCAAAATGAATAAAAGCTAAAAGGGCCATATTCATATTAGCATGATGCATGTGTGCAAAACAGCAGAAAAACAGGCACTTAAAACAGATTAACAGCCAATATCTGAAAAAAAGAAAAGATGGCCTTTCGTCAATTTTCAGGGAGTTTGTTTGAAAGCTAAGGAGTACAGATACACTGCAAAACACAAAATAAAGTATTTTAATCTAGTTTAAAAGTACAAATAGTTTATTACACTTAAAATAAGACAAAACTAACTCACATTTAATGTTTCAGCAAGATATCAGAGCTTGTTTTAAGTTGGAAACTTAAAACAAAAATTTTATTTAAAAAAAATGAACTGAGATTATTTAACGTAAAATGTTTTGTTGCAAGTGAACTAGTAAAAGTTACTTCTATGTTAGTACAACTCAAATAAGACAAAACTAAGATATTTGCACTAGAAATCAGATTTAGTTTTTGCAGTGAATTAAATCTCCTTGTTCAGTTCTGAGGGAGAGTCTGATGACCTGGAGGATCTACAAGGTGAACCCCAGATAAGAGACAAAAATACATCCCCGCCTGTTTAATTACCTTTCAGAGAATTAAACTGCAAAATTCCTCCAGGTGCTGAACTGTAATTTCAGATGCAGCAATCCAGAAGAGCTGGGAGATTATTACCTGGAATAACAGGACATGCTGGTGCAGAACAGCGAGTTCCCGATGGCGATGAGAACGAAATGTTGATGAAGCCAAGTGTTCACCCAGCAGTCTGGCATCACGTAGTAACCGTAGCTGATGGCACAACCTGCAGACAAACACAGGAATGTTAACACAGTCACAAAGTTTTCAGAGAATCACCTTAATGTTTGTCTTTGCTGATTTTTATTCAGCTGTTGGTACTAAACATGTTGAGTTTCAATATTTGCATTTGGCTGAATTCATACCCATCATCTGTTTGTTTAATGTTGTAGATGTAACATTAAACATTTCTGTTCATTGTTGCTCCTGATTAAACCACTAGAGTCCCCCATAGTACAAAATATTTAATGCCAACTTGATATTTATTTTGAGTAAAAGTGCCATTAAGCTAAATATTTGTTACAAACTAAATATTTCACAACAATCTAAGTTTGCATGCTAAATATTTAGCTCCAACTTATTTAATTTGGAGCTAAATATTTAACTTGCAAGTGCTTTACATAAGAAAATTACAAAGTCAACAGCTAAATGTTTAGCTTATCAACATTTAGTTGGCTGAACAGTTAAAACAGTTAGAAAGCTAAATGTTTAACTTGATAACTAAATGTTTAGTTTACAAGCTACATATTTTGTTAGCAAGCAAAATATTTAGTTTAAAGCTAAATATTTACTTAGCTAATATTTAGGAGCAAAATATTTAGCTAGCAAGCTAACTGAATAGCTTGCTAACTATCTAGCAAGTGAAATATTTTGTTTGCAAATTAAACATTTAGTTAAAACTGTGACATTTTTAAGTGAATGAATAACACAATGGAAATATAACTTTGAAAAATTAACCCCCAGTTTTTGCTCTTATGACAGGCTAAATGACCCAAATTATTGCTGTTCATTTTTGACTGTAACTTTACAGCAAGCCATAGTTTAGATGTAGAAGGATTATTTTGGTTCCATGCAGATTAAATTTCATGACTAAAACTTCAACGTAATGATTTTTGTAACAGTATATTGGTTGTATGTTTATCTTTTGGGTTAATTTTTCTGTCCTGCACTTTATATAAACAAACAAAAAAAGTTTATGCACTAGAGTTTTACTATATGGAAATGTCTGCACCAACAAGACTCCAGGCATAATGTTAATATATTCAAATGGTGCAGTGCTGAAGCCCCTAAAGGCAGAAAATATGATCTGCTACTGTGAGCATGAACAGGATCTGGGTCTGCGTGAGTTCAACCGAGCAGAGAAGAATCAGCCGAACGCTGAATGCTATCGAGTAAAGTCGGACATGTAAATCAGAGCAGCTGCAGCTCCAACACAAAGGGAAAGAAAAGGATTTGAATGTTACTGTTGAAAATTTGCAAGTCAAAAATATATATTTATCTGTTAAACGTCCTCAAAAATGTCAAGCCTGCTTCATCTCAAATAAGGTGAAATTTGTCCTATGAATACCAGCTCGATATTGGTATTAATAGTTGTTTTATATGAAGCTCTTCAAGAAGCTGAAGAGCTTCATATAAAACATTCCTTAAACTGCTCGACTTCTCAATAGTTCAAAATGGTTCAGGGTTCCAGGGTGAGGAAATGCTTGGCATCAGGAATGTTTTCATAATGTGCTCCTCATGTTCTGAGTTTTTATCTGATCAAAAAAAAGAACCTGTAGTCTCAACAGTAAACACAAGGAGACTTTAAATTCAGTCTCCAGGATTTTATTTATCAATTTAAGTGGGTTTCATGAACGACCGCTGATTTACCTGAAGATTATAGGTTCATCTGTTGAAGAGACTTTTTGAAGATGCTTCAGAGGATTTGTTGAGGTTTTTATATTTAACTCAGTCACATGAACGATTAATATAATCCAGCAGTTTGCTGTGATCAAAAATCTGCAGATAAAATGATCATTTTGATATTTTTCCTTCAGAAATGGGTGAAACTATGTGACTATTTTACAAGGAGGAACAGAAAATAAATGAGGTGGATTAGAAGTGCTTCCCAATAACCACTGGCTTCAGGGTATGTTGTGAAAAGTCGCTCAGATACCGAGCCGTTAGCATGTCATGATACAGGTGAGTCATACAGCAACAATCTTCAGTCAGAGGCCTCTTAAGTCTAAAGTTAGATTTAGACTTCAGTCTAAATCTAATCTAAAGTTAATCTAAAGTTAGATTTAGTTTTCCCCTGGGATAACAAAAGTATGTTTGAACTGAATTAAAAAGGAGAAACTAGCAGTTGATGTTTTGTTTTACTATACTTAATGCTCTGACAGTTCTGTATGTGGTAAAGTCCTAGCATTTTAATGTTTGCATCTGCAATCTTAGAAAAAATATGACATTTTACCTTCAAATTACAGATAAAAAAACAAAGGTGTAAGATTTAAAATACAAACAGTATAGAGTTATTTCTGCAAGCTGTCCATCAAGCAGCATCTCAGGTGTCTTACCCAGACTGTAGAGGCTGAGGGCTCCGTAGTCAAAGAAGTAGCAGATGTGGCGGGACTCTGCGGACATGGAGCTGAAGGTGTGGGCACAGCTGGAGGTGAACGGGTAAATACAGATGAGCAGCATGTAGACCAGCAGCGGCCAGGTGTAGCTGTCGTTCAGGAAGTTCATGGTGGAGCACAGAGCAAAGAAACGCCACACAAAGTACCTGCAGCGAAGGGTTTCATAAACCAGATCATCACTATATAAAGAACATAAATAAAAAGATGGTGGATATAAACTTGGTTTGAAGCGTTTCCACCCACCATGTGGGCAGGAAGTGGGTCCATATGTTGACGGTTTCGTTGTTCATCTGGAAGCTGCTGAGGACGCAGTCCATGGCGGAGCTCTGAGGGTGACGATAACCGGAGATGATGCTGTCCTCCCTGAACACCTGAACACAGACGCATCGCCTCAGATCCAACTTTTCATCATCACTTCTTTATGATTTCTGACAGGGATGCACCGATCCACTTTTTCACTTTCAATACCGACACCAGAGGTTTATTATCGATACAGAAAAACTGCTGAATTGACTTAAAAAGTTTCGTTTTTTAAAACACAGACATAAATTTACTGAATTAAAAATGCATTTGACAAATCGGCACCAGTACAGCACACTTAAATACACCAATAGCTTATTGGTGTATAATAAGCTATTGGTGGTCAAACACGCAAAAACACAATAACTTTAATTTGTTCAGTCAGTGCAGTTAGGAGTATAACACCCAATGTAAAATAAATAAAGCATGCTCTGAAGGAAAAGCATGGAATTAGACACAACGGATCTGTCCTCATGGATTGGGCACATTGATACCCGTTCTTTTTTTCAATATGTGGACTGATGCATATTAATATTGGATCGATGCATTTCTATTTTTAGGATTTCTTTTGACTTCAGCTGCTCCTCATTTTCAGTCCAGTCCTTTTACAAAGGCAAGGTGTGTGAGTGCGCGTGTAGGCGTGTGTGTGTATGTATGTATGTTACGTAACCTGTTAATTATGTAGGAAAGAGAGAAAATGAGCGAGAGGAAGAAAGTTGTTAACATGAGAAAACATGAACGTGAAATGTATTTTTTAGGTTTGTGGGGTTTTTTAAAGTTTTTTAGGCTCTAATATAATTTTTTAGGGTAGGCAACTAAGAACATCGATTAGAAGTCATTTATTGATAGTACGATAATTATTCTTAACCAAATTAATTAACATTTACCTGTAGTATGCTAAATGTATCACTCAATGCACAAATTGTTGATATTGTTCAGGGATTCAAGGATATTTACTGTCATATCACCGGTACGGTGGCCCTGAGGTCCAAACCACTTCAGCAAGTTAAAAGCACAATTACAAATTACAAAACGCTACAACATGAACAAAAGCATTTCATTCATGTTGTAGCGCTTTAGTTCATATTGAAGCACCTTCATTATTGAAAGAGCTACAACATTAATGTTGTAGCTCTTTCATTCATGTTGTAATGCTTTTGTAATTTGTAATTGTGCTTTTACTTAGCTGAAGTGGTTTGCACCTCAGGGCCACCGTACACCGGCCACCAGGGGCTCCCCAACCTGCCCCAGTCTGGCTCCAGGTTGGGACCTCATGTACGGGCGAATACAACCACTGTTACCAATGGTCGTATTTATCATAAGGGATCTTTGGGCTGCACTTGGTCTGGTTCCTCACCTTGGATCTGTCTGCATTGGTGGCCCAATCAGAGGCATGAAGCCCCGACAGCAGAACTCCAAGGATCACTGGGACACTCAAACCCCCCCCACCACGATAAGGTGGAAGCCATGGAGGGGATGTGTGTGTGTGTGTGTGTGTGTGTGTGTGTGTGTGTGTGTGTGTGTGTGTGTGTGTGTGTGTGTGTGTGTGTGTCACCAAACAAATCCAGAAGAAAAGCAAATTGTATCAAAATAACGGCGCAATTTCAATCAAAACAACTTTGGGAGATTACAAAAACTAATCAGCTTCCCAGCAACACAGGAAAGCTAAGTCAGAACTTTTGGACAAAATTGCGCACAAATAAAATTATTTTTAAAAAAAAAGATTACCAAGACAGCTTTTCAAACTCAAACCTGTAAGTAATATTTTCTTTCAGGTCTGCTCAGTAACTACTTTGTCCTAAAAAATAAATATGTTTTATGCAAAGAGGTAAACACTTTCTTCATCCAAGTGTTTGTAATTATATACTTGCCAGTTGAGAAATATATCTAGAAAGAAAAACGAGCTGTTACCCAGGTGTCAGGTTATTAAAAGTAAAACCAAAATGCCCCAGCTAGTCACTACTGCAGATTAGATGCAGCATGCTTTACAAAAACACCTCAGCGATACAGTATCCTCTGGCAAAGTGTTGAAATCGTCTGTTTGGTTTAAAATGTCTAACTGGATCAAACTGTACTCAGAGAGAAGATGTGAACATAAACACTGATGTGAGTTCTGTAAATATTTAGCAGTGGAGATGAGTTATCAATGCTTCAGTTACAAAAGGACTCAGTTTTATCAAACAAAATTGGGACTTATTCTTTTCCTTTTTATCTTAAACCATCACTATCTTAGCTGGGTTTGTTGGCATTCATGACTTTGCATTACTGGAATCTCTGATGCAACAACTCCTCCAAACTCTATTTGGTTTTCAAAGATAAGGTCCGTGCAGCGGCGCGGCGGCCAGTGTAGACACTAGAACTGAAACTGGAGCGCCAACCCCGATGAAAAACCGTCTGCACGTTAATCTGCAGGGAGGAAGATGATGTCAACAGAAGTTCTCAGCTGAGAAATAGTGGTATCAGAATTACAGTGACAATGTATGGGAAAAACCACCTTTGGACCAAACAGTTCCTGGTTTTCTCTAAAAGTTCTGCGAACAAATAACTTTATGTGAAGCAAAGCTTCAGAAGCTGGTTTTTAAATCTGGAAGTCGTTCTTCTTGCACCACTAAAAATCTTCTTCAGTCAATTAAAATTAAAAAATACTTTATTGAACCCAACGGTGAAAAAGAAAATACTGAATTGATTCCAATGTTTACACTCGAATTTGAAAATGGCTGCAAACAGAGTCGCAACTATGCAACCATATATCTTTGAAAAGCATTAGTATGGGCTCATGCATAAACAAGAATGCAGCAAGCTGTTTCTGGATGGTAAGACAACAACAAAACACTTGTCTTTGCTAGCAGCCATTGTACAGTGGTAAAACCAGCTGACCAAACATGCAGGAATTCCACTGGGGTTGCTAGGTAACAGGCTAGACTTCGCTGGGGTTGCTAGGTGAAGCGCAGATGCTGATTGTGACTTTAAATATTGGAGGTTTTTGAAACAGCTCATATTCCAGACACAAAGAAACATGAACTCGCTGCCAAAAACCATCTTGGCGTTTTTTTTTTTAAGTGCTTGTGCTGTTTGTGGAAGTGGTAGAAACTCAAATGGAACTAGAAAAATGTTTTTAAAAAAGTGAATTTTGCATAATGTGTCTCTTAAATATGAGCCCGATTCCCTAGTTCACCACAGAAACATGACTAACAGTTGTTTTAGAGTTTTTGACGATAACTGTGGTGTCACTGTTTGACTTACTTTGGTTTATGTGATTGATTCAGTATTGTGCTTGAGCTGCATGACGTTTCCAGACAATAGGAGAAACCAGGAGTTTTTTTCCGGTGTAGGGTACGAAAGACTCCTGACTCTTACCTTGGGAACCTGATGGATGTCGAAGAGTTGGGGGAGTTTTAAGCTCAGCAGGTCTGTTGGCAGTCTGATTGCTCCCCTGCCCCGCTGACACACCTCCCTGAGCCTGGCACGCCCCCGGCGGCAAAACACCAACCAGACTGGGTAGTCAAACACCGGGATTTTGCTGCTCCACTCCTGGCTACCGGGCTCCCATCTCAAGCAGCGGCCCCAGCCCCGGCTCCACCCGACGGCGCTGCTGGCCCCGATCCCCCTCCACACGGGAAACACTGCAGGACACAACGAACACAGTAAGAATCAAAGCCGGTTTTCCTCCCCAAACACAGTGAGGTTGGTTTTGATCCTCCCGGTGGTGAACGGGAGCCAACAGAAACAAATCTTCCTCATTCTCCAAGCTGCACAGCTTATCTCCAGCACCCAAGTTCATGTGACAGAGTCCTTCAGAGAGACATGTTTGTTGACTGCAGCAGAACAATCTCTTATTGTGGCTGCTCTTCAGACCCTCCCACACGTCGATGGGAAGAATGAGCGGCTCTGTCGAACAGGATTCGCCGGTGATCAGACGCGGAGCATGCAGCAACATGTTTACTAGGAGAATTCCTTAAACGTCTACAGAATGACAGCAGCAGGAGATAAAACTTGGATCTCAGATGGAGTCTGCTGTTTCACTGCTGCACAAAGCTTCCCTAACAGACTTATCACCAAACAGCAGCACGCAAGGTTTTTGATTGGTTTTACACTAAAAATAAATTATGTGCCCAATTAAATGGTCTTCAAAATGTACAAATCTATGCCAGACTTTATCTACAAGTAAAAACGTTTTTGATTATAGTCCTATTTATCATACTAAATGATAAGTCATTATTTATTAGTAATTAAATGATAGTTTAATCACCGTCTAATTAAATGATGAATAAATTCCATTAAATTAATTGGAATCCATTATAATAAATTCCAATTAATGATGTTTAAAACTCTAAAATTGTCCTTATTGTTGACAGTTTTACTCTTTTCTCCACCGTTTGTTCAACAAATAAATACCAATAAATCTGAAAATATAATACATTGTGCAGTTTTAGTGATATAAATCACACTTCTTCTTGTGACTTGTGTACTACAGAAGCGCATTACAAATGGGAATATTATTAAAGTGCATCATTTGTGTTTGGGGGTATATAATTGCTGTGACACACAGTCACAGTCATAGTTACCTAAAAAAGATGCAATAAATGGCTCTTATTGTCACTTTTACTGTGACAGTGGTAAACTATTGGGATAAAACTTTACAGATCAGCTGCTTTTTATTATTCGTTGTAACTACAGAAACACTAACGTAGCAAAAAAACAAACAAAAAAAACAAACTATCAGACATTTTATTTCAAATTATTCATGATTAAAGCTGACAGCAAAATCAAAAGTAAAATATTTAAATAGGACACTGGTTGATGTTGACCCGACCAGAACCCACGCTGCATAAACCTGCTGACCCGTCAGAAAGTGTGTCTTCAGACTGACAGGATAAAACATTTCCTTAAACTCTGAAGTTCCCGCCTCACTGGGGTCCCCTGGACCTCGGAGCCCCTCACCGTCTGCAGAACCCCAGCTGCAGGATCCGGCCTACTAACAGGGACAAAGTGAGCTTTGTGGCCTGAAGCCTTCAGAGGCCAGACTATGGCTGCAACACTCTGAACGGGATGGAAATGAGGCAACTCTCTCTCTCTCTCACACACACACACACACACACACACACACACACACACACACACACACACACACACACACACACACACACACACACACATTCCGCCAACACAAAGCATCTCCAAGAGATGCGAACACACTCTGGCACGAAACCTGAGTTCTTCATAGTAGCCATTAGAGCCTGAGGTAATAATTAAAGGAAGGAGTCTGACCTCTGGATTGGCATCAACTACAACAGATTTATACTGCTAAATTTAAAGACGCTGTCTTTGTTTTTGATTATATTAAATATCCAAATATAAAAGCCTGTAGAAGTATTTTTTTTTTACTTCCAGAGGCTTAGAAGTAAAAAAATAAACCCTTATTCTATCAGAAAGCACTTTGACATCATGACTTCCACTGGTCGAGAAAAAATAGAACAATGCAGTTAAAATTAGGGCTGGGCGATAAGCCTAAAAAACCTTTCATGATATAAACGTTTTAGATCAGTCAATATAAATAATTATTTATTAGTTTTAGATATCTGAAATACTGCCAAACTGATCTTTCCTGTTCTTTCCAGTTTTCTGTTGGTTTTTAAGCGGTTATGAGGAACGATGGACAAACCTGAAACACAAGTTACTCAACATGTTGCTACTGGGGAACCAAAGAGAGAGTTGATGCTACCAACCTTGCTAAGCTAGCTGTGAGAGGTGGAGCAGCTAAGGCAGGGGTGTCCAAAGTGTGGCCCAGGGGCCATTTACGGCCCCTGAACTGATTGTGTATGGCCCCTGACCTCAGTTCAAGAATGATGCAAATTTGTTCACAATTTGTGACGCAGGTGTTTGATGTAGATGGAGCAAAATGATCAGACAAAATAAAGTCATGTTACAAAAGAAAATGTTGGCAACATCAATTATTTGTCTTTAAATAACCAGGTTGTTTGCTTTCTACACATCTATCCAGTGATTTTTACTCAAAAGCAAATTTTGGTGCACTCAAATCTAGTTTTAATTAATCTATTAAATTTGGTTAAATTTCGTTAATCCTGATTTTATTGATCAAAATTGACTAAATTTGGTTCTTTTTTTCCTAATTGATGCCTAGAAAATTAGCAAAATTTATTTCAAGAGACAAACCTGCAAAATCCTTTCAAACTTTTAGATCTAGAATAATTTACACATCACTTCCCAGTAACAAACCTGAACACTTTGTTTGTTCAATTAAATTTGTTCAGCTTTATTTGGCCCTCTGGTCCTTTTGACTTCATGATTTTGGCCCTTGTGACAAAAAGTTTGGACACCCCTGAGCTAAGGTTTTTCCTCTGCCTACATTTCCCAGAGTGCTGTGCGGTTCTGAATCAGACTTCAGTGAATATTCTTAAATATTCCATCAGATGCATTACCTATTGATATTGATCAAGTGTCTATCACAATGTATATTGTCAATGATTTACTGTCCAGCCCTAAACTAAATTATTCTAATAATTTTTAAACCTTTTTCAAACCTTCACATAACCCACAAAAAGGGGTTCTAACAGTCTGCGAGAAAATTTTATTTAAAATTTCTCATCTATGCAAAAAACATCAAAATAAATGTAGTTTTCTGTCAAAACCGGTGATATTTCATGCTAAAGAGGTTAAATTAACTCAGATAATCCATCAAGTGCATCTCAAAGTTGCACATCTGGAGTAAAACAACAATACATTTTCTTTTGTTCGTCTCCCCTCCATCTGAGACCCGCCGCCTCCCCTGCTCATGATCTCATCATGTGACCTCCTTCAATGAACGTCTTTATGGGTCTGATTCTGGCAAAGAAATGGGTCTGCAGAGAGCATGCTGCCCACACACACACACGCACACACACACACACACACAGGCTCTGCCAGCACAACTCCCTCGTCTCGATCCGTGGGTGGAAGTTTGGAAAATTCCACCGTTCTGCTGGAACACGTCCAATCTGGAGCAGAACGATTACTGCGTGTGGCTCTCAGTAACCTCACTCCGTGTTTCCACATGCTGCAGTCACCTGTCAGGTTACACACACTAACCTGCTTTTTCCCAGCAGGTGAGTAGAGGAAGTCAACAGAAAAAACTGACTCTGAACAACAACAAAAGCTAAATTTTATCAGGTTATTACGAGTTTTATGCAACCTGAAGGATGAAAGAGACTTATTTACACCTGATAAGATGGTGACTATTCAGAACTTCTCCACAGAAACCTCCAAAATAACATTAGAGGAAAAAAATAAAAATAAAAAAATCAGAAATTTTCTTAAGTGTAGTATTACATTTATAACACCGACACCTCATAGCCCTGACAAAGTCATTTTACACTAAAATTACCAGCTTTGAAAGGCCTCTAATCAAACATTTGAATCTGATCAGATATCCTAATGAGGAACAATAATACACGAGTAAACCGCTGAACCCTGACTGATTGAGGCGACTTTTTTGACATGCCGTTTGATATGTTCACAAGCATGACAGCGGGTCACGAGATCTCATCTTCTGTTCCCTTTGCTTACTCAGGCTGATGTCATGCAGGAGTATCTCCAACCGCTGCTCCTTCCTGTTCACCACCTTCCTGCAAACTGTCAGCATCTCATGCGAAAGCCCTGTAATGTTATGCAACAGCACCAGTTCTTCTGGAAAGACGAGTTCATCCTCGAGACCAGCAAGTTTTAAAACCAAAAATGTGTTTTTCAGCCATATTTGAGCCCAGCTCTGTGTTTTTGTTTCATTTAAGGTATCTATGAACACTGAATGATGTAATAAGGGAGTCGGTAAGTCCCGAGAACAGGGTGTCAAAAAGAAACAAGTTTCTGCTTATTGCTCAACATCCATGAAGTCAGTTTTTAACAAACAAACACTCAACTGGAAGAGTTCAAGAGATTTAACAGCAAAACTCTTTGTCTTCATGTGGAAGAGATGCTACTGTAGTTTTATTTGACAATTTAAACACGTTAATGATTTAAATTTAGAGTTTTGTATAACTTTATAAAAAGTCCTTAGAAATGTAGTTTTACAAAGACACTCTAATGTCCAAAACTTCAAGCATTATGGAAAAATACGAGCTGGAAAGAGTTGCCATGCAGCTCAAACTAAGTTGTCTCAGCCCAGTTAAATGTGTTTATGGTTTTCCCTTCCCACTTATTAAACTGTAATTTAAAGGAATTTGGGCGGAAAAACTGGGGCGATTCTGTAGAGCAACAGATTTCCAGAGTTAACAGCTGGAAAACTTATACTACAAGAAAGTTTATCAAAATCTCCTTAAGCTTTTTTTTTTTTAAGTGAACCGACTTACCGCGGCGTTTCTCCTCCATTCTGGGATTGACGGAGCTTTCCTCCCGCTAACAGACAGCTGGGCTGAGCTGGACTGGGCTGAGCTGGGCTGAGCTGAGCTGAGCTGAGCTGGACTGGGCTGAGCTGGGCTCGGCTGGGCTGGGCTGGGCTCGGCTGGGCTGAGCTGGGCTGGGTGTCCTCCGCTCTCCGCGTCGACGTTTAATTGTGTAAGGCCCGAAAGTCCACAGCTGCTTTTCTTTTGTCTCTTGTCCTCGCCCAGCCAATAGGAAGCGCCGTACGGTGCTCACGTGGATCCCCGCAGGAACAACAACAAGAGCCATGTGTTCCAGTAGCGATGGGAATTCCAGCGCTCTTCCAGGATCCACAGCTTTCGGCTTGCTTACGACTCGAAAAGAGCCGGTTCTTTCCGCTCCTAAACGGTTCTTCAGTTGTAGTCTCGAGTTTGGTCCGCCATGTTTCTTCTAGATTGTTTGAGGAACTTGCTCCTAAATATCCTCCTATGTTGTCAACTTTTAATTTTTTTTTACTTAAAATTCACCTTCCAATTAGCATGTCAACATTTTAAAAACAGTTTAATTATGTGATCAAGTTTTACTCAGAGTTTTTAGTTGAACACATTTAGAGAAAGGTCCTAAGAATGGAATTATGAATGGGAAAGTTTCTCACCAACATCGATATCAAAGTACAGTTAAAAGCCTTCAGCTGATCCCATCGCTGCAGCAAGAGTTCTGACTAAAATTAAAAAGAGAGATCATTTTTCCCCTATTTTAGCTTCCCTTCATTGATTCCCTTGATAAAGTAGTTAAATTGGTTTGGGTTAACCTGACCTATCGCTGTAGTTATGCTGCCATAGGCTTAGGCTACTGGAGGACAAACTGACCACTTTAGCTCACTTTCCTCTTATACTACTCTTCATTTTGGATTGCTTAACTTTTCTGTTTTCTCTGATATTTTTCTCTCCATAGAAGCTACACCTGGTCTGGCATTTTGTTAGCTGTGGCATCAAATCAGATAACTGCCTCTCCTGCCATTAACGTTTTACTGTCATGAACATAGAAAATGATCCTACATTAGTTATTATGCTTCTTTTGTGTGTATCTGTATTGTCTTCTCAAACCCTTCGGTCGCTCGTCTTGGCAAAGGCTGGTTGTACTGAGCCAGGTTCTGGTTCTGCTGGAGGTTCCTTCCTATTTAAGGGGAGTTGTTCCTCTCCACTGTCGCTCCATACATACTCAGAATGAGGGATTGGTGTAAAGTTAATAACACAATGCAAGCAATTTTCTGCTGTCACTACATCCAAGAAAAGTGAATGACTGGATGCAATCTGCTGAGTTTCCTTAGATAGAAACTTTTTAAAACTACTTTGAATAATTACAACATTTGTTATATATTGGCGCTACATAAATAAAAATTAATTTAATATTAGGACTTTATTGTCATAGTTTTATGACTTAATTTTCATAACATGGAAAAAAAAAATCTTAGTTTGGCCCTAATACTCTGTCGTATCTGGAACATTTAAGTGCGGCAAAGAAATTCGAAAATATAAGAAATATGTAAAAAACATTTTCTCTAATTTGTAAACCATTGAGCTGCACATTGTGGAGCTAATCTGGTCGAGATATTTCCCCAGACACAGAGACAGCCTCTCTAACCAGTTAATAAGCTGGAAGTTGGTTCTGAAAGACAGCTGTTCATTTTAACATGCACCTCTAAAAGTAACACCTTCTTTCAAATAACGCCATTAGGATGACATGCAGGCTGGAGAAGGCAAACCAAGTGCTGCTCTGATTGTGAAGAATATAACTCAGTAGGTCACTTCAATGCTAGATCAGTTCTGCAAACGGGGATGTAAAAAAAAAAACAAAGCACAAAAATGAAACAAAACGTCTCTTTGGATGTTTTTAGGAACAACAATCAGTTTTTAGAGAAAAACACAGCAGCCATTCAGAGAGTACTGTTATGATATAATGATTTAATACGTATAAAAAATAACGTTTTTCATGGTTAAATCAAATTAAAATCCTAAATTCTTGTACATTATTGCATCACAGAGCACCAAGCAATCGGTTTCTTTGTGACGAGATTAGAGAGGTGAGAGGTCAGATTCCTCCAGCTGGACGATATGACTGAAAAACGTATCACGATATGAGCATTTCATATCAGTCGATATTGATAATTATTGATTCCACTTTATCTGAATTTGAATCGGACCATAGAACAAGAATTTTCATCAGCAGAAGTGAATGGAACCAGTCTGTTTTGTTATGTGTCTTGAGATTAGATGATGCAAACTGCTACAATTGAACTGAACTTTCATTGTCTGACTTTTTTTTTTGTCCTTCTGTTTCTTTGTGAGCGTTCACATTAAACCTGAGGGGACGCTCCTTTTGTCCAGAGAGGACATCCTGTTTGATTTACTGCAGTGTAAACTTCCAGCCTCACTCCTCTTATTATATTTCTGAAGTCTTGTTTGAGTTCATGTCTTTGTTCCAGAAGGAAAAACTGCTATTTCTGCCTCACTTCTTCGAATTAAGCCTGGATAGTTGCACCTGTTTCCTTTATTAATTTAAAATTGTAATGTAAAAACCCACAGACAGCAAGGCTGCAGCACACACCACACATGTTGGTTGAACAAAAAAGAATTACAAAAGTTTAAATGAATCACAAAAGCATAATTTTGTACATTTTCCTTCATTATTAAAACTCCAACACATTTGGATTAACTTGACTATGATGTGGCCTACTTTTACACCAGACTTTCTCAGTGGTTTAGTAGTAATCTCATTATTGTTCTATGCTATGTTTTACCTAATTATTTCATTGTTACAGTATACTGCATGAATGTCCCATTTCATGGAAGGAAGTTTTGTGAAAGAAATTCATGAGGAAAACTCAATTAAACTTGCAGGACTTGTGTATGTGTATGGAAAAGCTTCATCAAAATAAAAAAAAAAATAAAGGTGTTCATAGATTTGCTTTGATCTGTCTTAAAATTACAGAAATTGAACCCAACAAGATGTTTGGAGAAAGATGTAAGGTATTTATGCAGTCTCTGATCTTTACCATAATCTGTCCTGGAGGTGGCATTGCCTGAGCTACAGCTGCTAATAACTTACGTTGTCCAATAGTTGATATTTGATCGTTTCTGTCTGTTCAATCCTGTCTCATTCCTAAATAAAACAGTTAACAGAGATGCAGACGACCGCTTAAAGTCGCTGCATTTCCACTACAAATGTGCTCACAGCTTTGTCAATACTCCGCTAATGTTGAAAAAACACAATTTCACAATTGCAGTGTTTCCACTACATAAGAAACATAATTAAAATCACAGGTGAATACATTTGTTCATGTTGAAAACATGCTGTGCCTCAAACCACTCCCTGTCTTCCTCTTTGTGGTTTGTGGCAGTAGTAACATCTGGTTGTTGATCATGTGACTGGTGTGATGCAAAAAAAGTGTTTCCATTATAATTCTGCAAAATACATGTATTTTAATACAGCCAAAAACAACACCTCAATTGGTTTGTTTCCATTAATTTGGTTTTGAATTGTGCAGCTACCGAGACAGGTTCTGGTTCTGCTGGAGGTTTCTTGCTGTTAAAGGGTAGTTTTCCTTTCCTCTGTCGACATATGCTTGTTCTGTGAGAAGTATTGTTGCAGTTAACTTGTTGAAAACAACAATCCACTGTCACAATGCTAGGAATATTTGCAGCAAAGTCCAACCAATCAGCTTCAAACTGTTTATCAAAAGTTTGATCAACACTAATACCTCAAAGTTCCAGGAGGACAAAACTAAACAGCCAAAGCTACAATATGCAAAATGATGCAAGTGTAAACCAAAATCAAATGACAAGTCTGCAGCAAATTGGTGTTTGCAGATAATCTGAATTAAATTTCTTTCTTTTTTTTTTTTTTTTCTTTTTTTTAGATCTTTCAGCCCATTTCAGACACGTTGTCTTAACAAATTGAATCAACATCTGAAACCAGCATTTTGTACTTATTCAACTAGGTTTTTTTGTCTAATGTTATTTGATCAAAAATATACAGTCAAGTGCGAAAAATGTGGTAAAAATACAAAATTAAGTGAGAAATCTGCCAAGCTAAACTTTCACAGCATTACATAAAAATGTTTGTTCGGCTTATTCTTTAAGACTATAACTGTCTAGTAAAAGCCTAATCAAACAATGTGCAACTGAGAGAAACCAAATCAGCTGGACTTACTGTTCTGAGGCAGAAGCTGGTTGCGTAAACAAATCCTAAAGTAGGACGCGCAGCGCAAAGACTGCGCCAAACTGTTTCTATAGTTCTTTCCTGTTCTGACACAAACTCGTTTCGGAGGGGAAGATAAAGCTACGGAGGCCTGAGTGTGAGAACAGCAGAGAGCGGCTCGGCTGCCGAACCGGGATCAGAACTCAGAAGTTTGGTCTGATCTGTCAGTTTTCTGTCCGGACTGTTCATCCGAGCGCACAGAGGAGAGGGTAGATTTTCTGATCTAAAAGTCTTCCATCCTTCATCCAACACAGCCCAACCCATTCCACTCTTCTCCTGTCTTCCCCTGATCGTTCCTGCTGCAAATGAAACATCACTGAAGCCCCAAATGCCCGGATCCTCCCGTCCCTCCCTGCCTGCGTGGGAATCTTCTTCCATTGGATGCGGGGGGAATGGAAACTTGTTTTTTCTCGATCGGGAGCAGAAAAGTTTCTACATTTTCTACAAACAATGAGTCAAGACAGAGAACTAAAAACAGAGAAGTTACTTACGCATGAACTCCAAGCAGGCGAGACATTTCCCGAGCGCCAGCACCGACCCCTGCGTGGACATTTCTCAGGCGGAAAACGGGCTGACCCCGGCCGGGTTGTGATTCTAAGAATTTCTCATCCCGTCCCAGTGGCAGCAGCAGCCGAGTCCGGTCCGTCCACACCAAAAGTCCCGGCAGACCTGCAGCCCCTAAAAGCTGGGTCACTGAGGCTTCCCAACCCACTTACCCAGCAAAAACAAAACAAAACAAAAAAACCTCCCAAACTGGGCCAGCAGCACCGGTGCCAGCCGTCTTCTGTGTCTCTGCTGCCTGTCAGAGGTCTGGTTATTTATTCTGTGTGCTCGGTCAGCGCTGGGCACCGGGCCTGCAGAGGGACAGAGGGGCGCTCAATGAGGGGCAGCGGGGAGAAAAGAAAGGCAGGAATGGCACAGAGAGACCCAGATTCAGAGAAAAGAGGAAAGGGGCCCTTGGGAGAATTTACACGAGGAGCTTACTCACGTTTACTGGAGGAATGTCAGAGCTGCGCGCAGTTCTTACTCTGGAAACTGCTCAGTCTGCTGGAAAATCTGTATTCCAGCCCCAACTTTCCCTTTTTCCTCCAACGCAGGAGAACTAGACTATAAATGTGGATACTGATCATTCTGGAATAACTTTGCATTAACAGATGATTTTGTTTTTTCTTCGCAAAATGTGCAACTTAAGCTATGAATGCAACATTCAGCGTTTATGCACCACAAATCTAGAACAAACTTCCAGAAAACTGCAAAGCAGCTGAAACACTGAGATCCTTTAAATCAAGACTAAAAACCCACCTGTTCAGAGCTGCTTTTCAACCATAACAAAGGGAACATTAATCAATATATCTGATGTCTATTGATGATTCTAATGATGCCACCTGACAAAATGCAATGTCTGTTCTAGAGCTTCACAACTGTTAACTACATCATGTTTTTCTTAGACACATTGGTAGATGATTGTATTATCTGATTTTAATGACATAGTGAACTTAATGTTGGTTTTAATGCTTTTATTCATTCAGTTATGAAGTTATAGCTTTATTAATATTTTCTATTTGTGTGGTTTATTATTTGCCTATGATGTCACCAATTCAAAGATGAAGTTCTTATTTGTAATTGTAGTGGTTAAACATCCAATCAGGATTATGCTGCAAGCTTGTTGGTGAATAAAAAAGCTGTGTAGTTGTAGCTAAAAAAACCTAATTATTTCATTCCTTTACAGTTTAAAATGAACATGTCACATGTTGATTTAAACAAATATTTTGAATGAAAATGAGAATAATCTCATATTTTACCCCTTATCTTTAGTCAAGTATTCAGACTCAAATCAAACTTTTGAGCATAAATGTCTAATTTGGACATATCAAAAATTACCAACCTAACTCCTGTTTAAGTTGTTTGCTGAATAATCATTTCACCCTATAAAAATGGCTGAAATGCATGTTAAAAAGTGAATGCAATCTCTTCTAGACTTGTACTTTATTTCTAGGTAATCTCTTACTATAATTGTGCAGAAAAAAAGAGAAAAACCGTCATAAGATCAGCATCAGTTTCTCTTTATTGTTCATTGCATGGCCACATAAACTGGTTCTCCTCTGCACTGTGCATGATGGGACAGTCACTATGGAGATGGTGATGTCGATGGGATACATTTCAGGAGTTTACAGACGTCCAGACACAACCCAGACCCCCCGCCCCACCGACAGGACAGGTCGGCTGATCTCCACCAATCAGCTTCCACCTACCTGCTCCCTCTAACCTGATAAATAGATTCTGCTTTCTCAGCTTCTGTTCAGGATTGGTTCAGTGGATCAACACACAATAACAAGCCCTTCCCCTTTCCCTTAGACATTCCTGTGTTTATCATTCAGATTCAGCTTACAAAAAAACAAAACAAAAAATTAAAGAAAAATAACATCATTTGGGTACAAAAATAAAATCCAAATGAAAATCTTCCAACAAGTCAAGGCCTGCTGCGTTTTCTCTTTCTTTTCTCAGACAAATAGCACAATACGTACGTCACTGGTCACAAAAGTACACCGAAAATAAGGAAAAAATAAATCCAAATAAAACAATAATAACCAAAAAAAAAAGACATTAGAGAAACCATATATCCGTCTTCCTTTGAGCCTGCGGGCAACGAGGCGCCTGGTTTGGTTCTGATAGATGGAAGTCAGGCGGCATCTCCTCCGCCTCTCGGCTTGCGTTCCTGACCCCGTTTCTGGAAATCAGACTGAAGGAAAGAGGGAAGGGAAATCCAGAACACTGCTCTAAATATCTATATGGATTCATCTCGGCGTGAATGAGTTTGTGTGTGCGGATTCTCTCAACACAAATGTACTCGTTTGCTAACATATACAGTGTATTCCTGGTTAGAGGTGAACCAGGGGCACGCCCTCCCACCGCTTCATCCCCGGCCGCCGCCACGCTCACGCTTTATGTTTAACAAACTGAGAGGTGGGAGATCTGCTGCTTCTCGTTTTGCCTGCTTTTTCTTCTTTTGTTTTATCTATTTTTTTTTTTTTAACCTCCTCTTTATTTCCGTTTCAAGCCCTCAAAACTTTTAACTCTTCGATCCAGCTTTCTTTTGAGTTGATTTTCTTTCCTTTTTGGAGACGCAGATACACACAGAGCAAAAGAGTGGGAGAGAGAGAGGGAGCGAGTGTTGTCACCGATCAGCTGCTCGCAGCATCGACAGCTGCCCCCCCGGTACGCTCTCAGCCGATCTCCTTCCACTGGCGGTAGAACTTCACGATGTTCTTCAGCTCCATGCCTGCGGACGACGCAGCCTGGGTCGCCGACTGGCAGAGACAAGAGCAAGAAAATAAACACCAGATCTGAGCTTTGGATGAAGAAATATTGCCTGAAAAATATTCACTTTATCACCTTGAAAACACAAACTTCAATAAATTTCTTTAAGATTTAATGTGAAACAAAGTAGGGCAGAACTGGTAGAGGAAAGAAAAAACTTTTTTTTAAATGAATAAAAATCTAAGGAGTATTAGTGGCTGAAATCTACAGTAGTTCACCCTGGAAACTCCAACTTCACCATTACATTATTTTTGGATCTAAAGAAGAATGATCCAGAGCATATGTGTCAAACTCGCAAATTCGCTCGGACTCGAAAAACTAACATACATTGCCAAGGGTAAACAATGGGACTTTGAGAATCTCTGGGAGCCATATATGAGAATCATAGGGACTGAAGGTGGAACTTATTAATGGATGGCTTGACTACAGTTTCTATTCATATATTGCCTTGTTATTTTTCTTTGTCTGAATCTAAAAGGTTTTGTATATTTTTGGAACTAAACAAATGCAGGTTTGAATGGTGAGTGCATGAGTGTATGCAAGTGTGTAAAAGTACATGTTACAATGTTAAGTTTGTTGTTTGTAAATTTGTTGTGTCAAAAAAGAGAAAATTCAATAAAATATATTGGAAAAAAATAATAATAATGTGTCAAACTCAAGGCCAGGGTCAAATGTGCCCCGCCGTAGCCCTGAATGTGGCCCTCTGGACTTCAAATTACATCAATAAATTGATTGTGACCTGAAAAAATGTAAATCAAGATGCTTGATCAGTTTTGCAAGGAACTTGGAAATCATTCTGTAATGTACCATACTGCAAAGCCGCTAGGACTTTTTAAAACTTCATCATAATAATCAGAGGAAATTATTCCAGCTGTTAAAAGATACTTATAACCTCTGAGCTTTTTGTACATTAGGCTCTATATGTACATAAAAACTAAAAACTGAGTATTTTGTGACAAAATTAGCGGATCAAAAAGTGAGATGTCCAGAAATCGAATCAGTGGACAATTTGTAAATTCTGACACCAAAAACATTAAAGAGCATAAAGAGAGATGGACCTTCATGGCGACAGACCGAGCGCAGAGCTCGTCCACCTCATGTCCTGTCAGGATGGTCACCATGCCGGCTGTGTCTTCGTCTCCGTTGCTCTGCGACACCGTCAGCTGTCGGCAGCTGTCCACCATCTTATACAGATGCCTGAAAACGAGGCGGATCAGAGCAGAGCAGTCAGACGGCGAAGAAGTTTCACTCAGCGAGAGACGACTGGGATGAAGTGAAGCTCACCAAGCTTCGATGTCCTGCCGCTTCAGTTTATCTCTCTCAAAAGTGCGACCTGACTCCTTCTGACAACGTATGTACCTACAGACAGGAGATGTAGAGGAAGGACATTATTAGTATGCGACTGTAACACTAACTTATTTTAATATGTTTGCAAAAACATATTTTGATGATAGTTTTGATCTTTAAAGAACAGCCATTTTATTGCTATTTTTGATTAGAAAATAAAGAAAACATGAACTTTTTTAAAAGGAGGATGATTTTTTTCTTTATTACTTACCTATTTGTTCAATATTCATTGAAAGTGATGCGGGAAAAAAGGACAAAATGTGCAGTAATGATGCAATTCTGTTTAAACCCATTGCAAATATTGCAATAAAAACATAAAAAATGGCTAAAACTGGAATTTTTTTTAAATATCATTTCCATATAAAAACATTGCTCAGCAACCCTCTGTGGAGGGTCCAAACAGCCACAGGTGACAGATCCACTCAGAAGACACTGACCTGTTTCCTTTGCGGAACTCCGACTCTAGGAAGCGGATCCCGTCTCTTGCACCACCGTTTTCCTTTTTTAGCCGATCCAGTCCGTCAATCACTGCAACACAAATGGAGCAAAGATGAATAAAAACAAAAAAAATCATGAGACCTAGAAAGTAGACTGGAAATAACCTATGACATATTTACGGACACGGGTAAACATCTGCTAACTTATTGGAGCTGCGTTTGGCTGGTGCAGATATCAACGACTTCCTGACCTGTTCTTGGGATGATGATGATGAAGCAGCCGCTGCTGGCCAGGTGTCGGATGAGGTTCAGATGATGGCAGAGGGCGGCAGCGTCAGGAACAAGGTAGGGAGACATGGAGGACTGAGCTTTAGGCTGCTGAAGGCTGCCCTCTAGCTGCGAAACCTCCAACTGCAGATTAGGACCAAAATGAAGAAAGTTTTACTTTTTGTTGGTATGGAAGATCATTTCTGCATGAAAGACAAAAATAAAAGCTACACAGGAAGTTATAATTAAGAGAATAAATGTCATAATTTTGAGATAAAAAGTCCTATTAACGAGAATAAAAGCCAATTATGAGATTCAAAGTCATAATTACAAGAACAAAAGACATAATTACGAAACCAGAAGTCATTACTTTGACTTTTAAAGTTACAATTTCAACTTTCAAAGTCATAATCATGAGATTCAAAGATATAATTTCAACTTTGAAAGTCAATTTCTACTTTAAAGTCATAATCTTGACTTTCAAAGTCATAATTATGAGACAGAAAGTTGCGCTGTTTCTTTAAGAAGGTTTGCTACAGTATCTCAAAATTATAACTTTAAAACTCAAAAGTATGACTTCCTGTGGGGCTTTTATTTTTTCGTTCCTGGTGGAAAAGACCTCCATAAGTTGGCACTAATTCAACAACATTAAAATATTGTTGGGACAGATATTTTGCTGACAAACTGCGGCGCCTGTGATGCATTCCTGCTTCGATTTTAGCTAGAGACTGATAAATAACCTGCAGTCGAAGTTGGGCCATGTCTCTCATCAAACGATTCCGACGGGCCTCCTCTTCCGCCTGGACAAATCAGAAATAAAAAGATTTTATAGAATAAAAATAAGTATTTACACATTTGTTGCATTATTTTAGGGTTGGGCTGTGGGTCTGTTCGGCCGTCGCTCACCATCCTGAACTGGGCCTTAGCCTGCTGAACCAGATTGTCCTGCTCTGACTGGCTGATGCTGGTAAAGATTCCCGCCTCTGGGTTGAAGTGCAGCACGTTGCCTTGGAGATTTGTTAGGAAGTGGCCAAAACTGCGAATGCAACACACTCGCAACACACACTGAAGAAGAAAGGAGAGAAAAGGAAAGAGTTTGCATTTACTGTTTCACATTTTTAACTGAAACACTTAGATTGACATTTAGATGCCTGCTAGCAGATATTTGTCCATATTCAGTATTTACTGAAACATTTGATGCATTTTTTTATGATAAAAGAACAGAAGCTTCTCCACACTGAATACTTGTGAGAAAGTCACAACTTCACAGTGCAGATGGTGAAAATGGTGAATGTATTTTCTGTGAAGTACAATCTGTTCACAACAGTCGACATAAATGAATCTGAAATATGCAATTTGGGCTTGATTATATAAAAACATGCAGATCGCTTCCTCTGCACTGCTGAAAATGTTTGAACTGTTTTTAAAAAGTTTATTTTATTTACTAAATGGGGCAGTGTTTGGACATATTTTCCATCAAAACTCCACACCAGCTGTAGCACAAAGCATCTGGAAAGAATTCACACGCTTCACTTTTTCCACATTTTGTTAGTTAGCAGCCTTATTCCAAACTGCATTAAGTATTTTTTCTCCTCAAAATTCTACATGAAAATATCCCCTTATCACAATGTGGATTTTGTTTTCAAATTTATTAAAAATAGAAATCAGTCAAGCTCAAAATTGAGCCGTTTTCATTTATCATCGCTAAAATGTTTCTAAAACTTACATGGTGTCCACCAGTGCTAAGTTCAGTTCTTGTAGGTTTTGTCAGATTTGTGAATTGATCAGATCTTGAAATTAGAAATGCTTGTACTCAGGTGTAAGTATCTACATGGTCAACAACTACTGACATTACACAATGCTAAATGGTAACTTATGTTTTTTGAACAAATATAAATTCCTCTGTGGCTTCTGTGCCAGAAATGCCGTCCCCTCCCACCAAAATACTGACAACTAGGAGGGTGTGTAGCAAATTAGAGACAAAATGTTATTTCAATGTAAATCAATGCAAAAACATACAGTTATCAAATTTGATTTTGAGATTTAGATTTGATCTTTCAGTAGATGGAATATGGCATCATTTCTAAACATTTTTACACACTATTTGCTCCTTTCCCAGAGCTGACAAGTTATAAAAGCAGATTCTGCTTCAAAGAAAAACATTTTTATTGAACATGTTCAATTAGAATGTTCAATGGGTGATAAGGGGAAAAAATTAATGCTTTTTCTAAACTGCATCAGTAAAAGACGGCTTAAGGACAATATAATTCCAAGACAACGATCTGGAAAAGCCTGGTTTAAACTGAATCAAACCTGGGCAGTTCATTTCAAGTCTTTAAAATGTCTGTAAATATGCGCTGATGTTATATTCTGTACATATCTGGAGTGTACCTCCTGCAGGGGGCTGAGGGAGGCGTTGCGGCGACTGAAATCGAGGCGGCGGTGAGCGACGCTGAGTGCAGGCAGGTGCCGCAGCGCCACATCCTCAGGCAGCAGCAGAGTCTGGCTCAAACCCGGCTGTTCGCACTCCTTCAACATCTCTGTCACCTCCGAGTTCAGCCCCAAATCTACACCATACACACACACACACACACAATACCATAAAAACACACACACACAATAAAAACACAGATTTAACTTTGGTTTCCAGACTTAATTTGCATTTTTAAGGCAGCTAAAAATATATGCCACGGCAACACAGAAATCAGCTGGATTCAGCTAAGTGAATGTTTTTAGCTGCTGTGATGAGTAATTTCTGAAACGACTAATACGATTAATTGTGATTAATCAATTAAATAATAAGTTAATGGTAATTAACTTGAAGACGCAATAAAGTCATTTGCCACCAGTATTAATATACATAATATCAAGTGACAGTTTAATTTTCACCTGGTTCAAATTCTGTATAAAAAGCTCCTGTTAAACACTTTTGGACACCATCCAATGATCAATTAGCTAATCCTAAAATTAAAGATCAGATCAGTGATACACTATTGATGCTAAGTCAAGCAGAAAGGGCTGAGCTTTTCACATGTTGATATTAAAAGTATTTTTGCATCCTTTGCTACAAATGATCAAGCGTTCACTAGAGGAATGCCTCGTCATTGGATTTTAGACAATAAAATGTTTCTTATTTAAAAAAGAAACTGAATTATTTGTTTGCTTGCATCTTTTAATGCATTTCTAATTTTGTAAAAAAAAAAAAAAAAGGCATTGGTGGTTAAATGAAAAATCATCAGAAGTGGCCAATTTTATTTTATTTTATTTAGTCTCTGACTAAGTAAAATAATTGTTAGTTGCAGCCCTAGTGATCTCACCAGCCTCCAGCAACTTGCTGCCGTCTGGAAGAAGGTTCAACAGAACCGACAGACGGTTCCACAAGCTCTGCGAACTCTGCAGAGAAAGCAGATCATCCCAGTGAGAAAGACAAGCATTTTTATTGTAACAATAAAACAGGTACGTTAATATGTTGGCTCACCTGTGCACACATGAGGATGATATCTGTGTTCGTCCTGAGCCAATCAACAAAGACCTTCACCACCTGCATCAATCCCTGATTGGACAAAATCTCCATTTTCTCCAGCAGGGTTTTTTCACTGTGGGCGCTGTGCTGACTTTCCTCCGAGTCCGAGTCCAAGTCTAGTGGAAAACAAAAGAGAACAATAAAACTAGATTCTTTTGTCAAGATATTATCGCAAACATGGTTTATTTGGATTATGTAGTTCGGAACTGTGAAGTGGAAGTGAAACGATACATTTCTTAACAGGTACAAGCCACACCTTTCAGTTTTCTATCTATAAAGAATAACCAAGTTTGCATCACACTCAGCTGGAAGTCAACTGGACTGGGGTCTGGAGTGGCCCTTAACTGGGACAAACACTTAAACATGTTCAGAGCAATAATTAAGCCAAAATTATACAAAATATAAAGTAACACTTTATTTGACGGGTTGTGAATAAGACACCGTCATAAATATGGCATAACACCTGTCATGAACATGAGTAAGTCTTCATGAATATTTATAACTGTTGTCATAAAGTCTAATTCGGTAAATCATGACACTTTTAATACAAAGTTGATATTATTCAAAATGTCTTCATTATGACAACTTGACATTAACCAAGAAATCATGATCTGACATAAATTTGTGATAAAAGTATTACTGATTAAACTTTAGCTTTAATAACAAAAAGCTACATAATTTTTAAAGTTTAATCAGTAATACTTTTAATAACAAATTTAGTAGGTACAGTTAGTAGGTGTCGGACTGGGCTCGGCTGGGGTTGCTAGGTAACGGCACAGTGTGACTCAACAATCTGAACATTTTTGAAATGGCTCATTTTCCAGACACCGAAAAACATGAACTTACTGCCAAAAAACGGCTGAGTGTTTATTCTTAAAAGCTTGGGCTGTTTTTGGAATCAGTAGAAACACAAATGGAAGAACAAAAAGGTGGAAAATGTGAATTTAGCATTTTATGTCCCCTTTAAAATCAGACATTTTAACTCTCAGTGCCTGAACTAAGAAGGCTAGATGTACACTACCATTGTCGTTGGTTCCGTTGGCAGAACCGGGGTTCAGGTCGCAGTGTGAGTCTCCAGGAGGAGGGGGTGTCTCCTGGGAGGGCGGGGCAGAGGTGTCAGTGGGGGTGGAGCTTGAGGCGACCTGAGGCCTCAGCAGCATGTTGCTGAAGGTGGGTGCGAGGCGGAAGCAGCGTTTGGACTGGAAGAGCTGGGAGGACATGGCCTGCAGGTTGCTGCTGATGCTAGAGTCGCTCTGTGTGAGGGGCCCGTTGGTGCTGGGCGGGGCCTCGCCATCCCGCTCCCCGCCTTCCTCCTTGGGCTGCTCCTCCTCTTCCTCCTGCTGCTCCCGGGCCTGACCCTCGGTGCTGTTTGAGTTTTCGGTGTCCTCCATGTCCTCCAGGTCTGAGCGGGACTCCTGGCTGTTCATGTCCGAGTCGGTCTCCACGTCGAAAGCGGTCCCTCCCTCCTCTTCCTCAGAGCCACTCTCCCAGCTGCCTTCCTCACCCAGGCCATCCCTCTTCGTCTCCTTCTTCACAGACGAAGGGTTGAGCGGTTCATCTATCGGCGTCCCACCTATGGAATCAGCACGGACCCGCCCTCCTTCATCGTCATCCTCATCTTCTTCGCTCTCAAATCCTTCGCTCAGGTCGCTTTCGTCCTCCCCTTGTCCGCCTTTATGTGCGCAGCGGCGGCGCCGCAGTCGAGAAAGGCGGGTGTACTTCTTCTTCTGTCTCTGCTTCTCCTCCTCTGCCTTGTGCTGATCTTCTTCGCTGCTCTGCTTTTTGACTCGGACCCGCTCACAGCCATCTTCATCCTTATCCTCCTCATCCTCCTGCTCCAGGGAGCCGTTCTGCAGTGGCTTCTCCTCTGACGGAACCACTTCTGCAACTGAGATATCCCTCATTTCAAGGTCATCTGGGTTTGAGGAGAAACATGGTTATGCGTCTAAAATATGTCAAGTTTCAAGAAAGAAGAAACTAGAAGCTGTTTTGGAATTCTACCAAAGGAAAACTTCAAATATAACTAGGCTTTAAATCCACAGAGCTGAACTAACACCCTGATGTGGATGTTTTCTGACTCACCTGCAGGATCAGTGTGCAGCGCAGGAACCTGGCTCTCCCCGTCCTCCAGTTCAGCCTGCAGCCGGATGTTCACGTGGTTCACCAGGTGGGAGAACAGAGCCAGCGTAAACGCTATGGATGCGCTGTACTGCTTAGATCCTTAAACAAAACAAGGTTTGTTAGAAGTGAAAAGGTGAACAAAACTGAAACTGTGTATAATAAACTGTTGAATTCGACCAAGTTAATGTTTATAATAGTTTTGTAGCTATTCTTGTTCATAACGATACAAAGAAGAATTTTACTCATCTAGAACAATCTGCACTTTATTGTCCAGGAACACATTTCTATCATATCTGCAGCTCTCTATTGCTATGTGGCAATAACGTCTCAAATATGCACACGAGTTTGCTCTGCATATCTGAGGCACTTCCCTTCCTCTTCTAGCTTTGCAAAGGGAAACATGTTTAATTTAGAGCTGCAACTAACGCCTATTACCAATTAATCAGATAAAAAAAACTGCCACATTCTGCTGATTTTTTATTAAATCACTTGAAGCTTTTTATACAAGACTAGAAATATATTAAAAGATGAAAATACACCAAAAATTCATTTCTTTTTTAAATAACAAAAATAAAGATTTTATTGCCTAAAATGCAACAACAGCATTCTTTTAGAGAACACCAGATCTTTTGTAGTAAAGGATGAATCTGCAGAAAAAGAAATACTTTTAATAACAACATGAGAAAAGCTCAGTCTTTTTTACTTGATTTACTATCGATGTCATTTGAGGAGATCTGGGTTAAACATATTTTCAGACAAATGTTTTTATCTTAAATGCAAAAAAATTCTATATTTTTTGTACAGTTTGGCTTAGTTACTGAGTGAGTACTTTGTCCTTTTAGAGTCTTTATACTATTTAATTCTAAATTAGTTGACGATTATTTAAATAATAATGGACACCGATCCATTTTCAAAAACAGCTAAAAAACAACAAATGTTTAGATGTGAAAAAAATATTAAAATACAGACGTAAAATTAAATATTTTACTTTTAAATTTGGAAATGTCTTATAGTTGAGGTAGAATTAAATTGTTTCTTGGGGATTTTACTGCAGTGTTCATGTTTTTGTTTGCTTTGGGGCAGATTTCTTCCATCCTCTGTTTGCACAGAGATGCAGGTACAAATTGGGAAAAAAATAAATATAATGAAATCTGCTTATTTCTGTGTTCAACTCAAAAATGACTAACTCTAAGTTAATTAAAATAACCAGATGGAAAAATACTTTTTAAAAAACACACAAACACACCTCCTCTCTTAAGGCTGTGTACGACCATGAGGCATGTGACCACCATCTTGAAGATGAGGTTGTCGGGCAGAACGGGGTAGGAACTGTCGCTGTGCTGCGTCTGCTCCTCCTCTTCCTCGCTCGGACAGGGTGGAGCGCCTCCGTGTGTCGGAGCCGGAAGATAAAACAGAACCAGGTTGAAGTCCTCCAGCACCGACTGGCAGAGCGAAGTCAGCTCCGTCTCCATCAAGCTTCATCGGAAGCAAAGGGAAAACGAAAAGCAAAGGGTTAGAGGGTCACAGCTTACAGAACATGTTTTCTGTTGCACATGGCAGGTTAAAAACTATAGAAAGACTGTTAACTGGTGCTAACACAGAGAATAAATCCAGGAAGTGAAATAAAATGTACGGCAGCTCAGAGACTGACCTGTTTTTAGGCTGCAGTAGACTCTGAAGGTACATGAAGCTCACCAGGACACGCTTAATGTCTTTGGATCTAGATAGAAACAAAAAAATACATTATTATGAGTAAACATAACAGTTTTTATTATTCTGATTTAAACAGGAAACTCTTTAGTGACAAAAAGGCAAGAATACGTAATCCTAGAAAACCAAGTCCACCATCTCTGATTATACAAAAAAGAAGAGATAAAAGTCGATTTTCCTCGTACACAGAAGAGGAAAGGATGGCAAAGAAGTGCATACTAATTGCTAGATAATCAAAATAATCATTTAATGTTTCCAGGTGGTAGAAGAATATAGTTTTATTTGGATAAGACCCAATAAAGACCAGAACAAATAGACTAAAAAAGTTTCTACCCAAGAGATGCCCTGAAAACCGCAAATTCATCCAAACCCTTATCATCATTCTTAACAGCCAGGTTGTTTCTACTATACATACTTAAAAATAAACTCATTATTTATTTGCACTGCCTTTGAGAGTTGCTATTTTTTAAACTTCATTTTGCTTTCTTGCACAATAACAATGAGAGGCTGTTTTTTTCCCTTCAGCTGTTGAAAGCTTCTTTGCTGATAGAGTGAAGTTGGAAAAGAATAGATTTTCACCAAACACTTTGCTATTTTGAGATTTTTCAAGAAAAGGCCAATTAAGAGCTGTAACTTTAAACCAAAAAAAGCTGCATCTTGGGACTCGTCATCACCTTTGCCGAGACGGAGACAGCTTCTTCATTTCCTGTTTCTTCACCTGGTGGTACATCTTGGCAGCTTTGTCGAACAGACGCTTCAGGTTGCCGTAGGCCCCCTCAAACGGAGTATCTGATTGGATGCTGAGGACAGAATAAATATCCGTTTAGCCTCATGTTAAACAGAACTGTTTAAAACCGGAGGTTATGGACCCTCACCATCGTAGGTAGAAGTAGGTTGCTTCCACATTGTAGAACTTGCTTCCTGCTAGTGTTCCCAGCTGGTTAAAAGGCATCCCTGCAGAATGGCAGAAAGGTGGTTCAGATTCATAACTGATGCTACATGCATAGAACTGGTCATTATACGCCTTTATTCACACAACTACATGGACGAACAGACGAATGGACCCAAGCTCGGCTCTTTTTGAGGACAACTCAAGTCAAAGGTTGCATTCACACTGCAGGTGAATCCAACTTTTTCATGGAAGTCTGAACAGCCCTATTCCAATCTTTTCACCCCCCCAAAATCTGATCTGTGCCAATTTTCATGTCACTGATGAGAGACATGCGCCATAATTCTGCACCAGAAAAGGACGAACATATGCCTGTCACAACAACAAATTCTGGTGGATAGCATTACTACATCCAGCAATAATTATTAGTAATTATTGCGATAAACAATAACATTGTCGTTTTGAGACCATTTTTAAGTGATGTATTGATAATGGCATAATAGTGCAAGTTCACCCTCTCAAACAATAGTTCAACCCGAAGACATTTTAAATATCCAAAGTAAAAAAAACAAACTTAATAAATAAAATGGAAATAAAAACCACAAACATCCAACTGTAAACAAAACTTCAAAAAATATTAATCAGAATGGAAATGATCAATCTCAATTTCATCTATCATGTGACTAATTGATTAATTGATTATTGTGACGGGCTTAGCCAGACGACGTAAATCCAGACGGAAACAATGGCTGAAAATTATAATTAGGAAATTCTGAAAGAATTGAAGCGAATCACATTACAGTCCGACCACTCTTGGTCCGACTCCACATCCAAACAGACTTCTCTACTGAAGTTGCAGTGAATGCTCCACTAAAGGTTGCTGCCATTAGCTGTACTTCTTTGTTATTACCTTCCTTCGTCTAGTTCAGTTTTATCCTGTCGACTCCCGCTGCTGAACGACTTTAAAACTATCCATAAATGGTGCCGTCTATTTTTACTTCCATAAACAGATTGATGCTGCTGTGTGATGTCAATGTTCTTCTTCTGAGCATGCAGGTCGCTTAGGGGTCGTAAACTATTCACACAGAAGTCTCATTGTGGTTTTTAATTAGTAAAATGAACAAATGCAAAGGAATTGAAGTCAGAAAACTTAAATCATGGCGTGACAGGGACTCACCAACATGGGGCATGACAGACAAGGCTTGGTGGTAAAATCTCTCTGCCAGCTGTTCAGCTTCCACTCCAGCAAGTTCATTCTGATAGCGCGCTGGTGACCAAACCAGATTACCAAACATTATAGAAAACATATAGACAACAAATCAGCAAAACTGTGAAAATTCTACTTTTATTGAGTTCTGACATTTCCAATAACTGAATAAACGTTATTAGAAAACAGTTCTCAGATCTTAAATGATGGAAACATCAACATGTCCTCATCTCACAAAGCCTGTTCTTCTATGACTCCAGGCCAATTTTCCCACGCACTGGCAATGACACCCACTGGCTTCCTCACACCTCTACAGACATGGAATAGAGATGAGCCAATCTAAATATGCTATTAACATGTTATTACCCAGATCTCCGAGGTAGACCAGACAGCGATGACATGCCATCTGAGCCCACTCCATCTCTCTAGAAGAGGCCGACACAGGTTTCTTCCGACCTGTTGGAAATAATTAGACTTCAAGTCAAAACTGATGTGAAGTTAATTCCAAAGAAAGAAACTAAAACCCCGTCAGTGGGTTGTGATGGGGTTTGAAATGAACAGAATCCGTACAAGACATAATCCTGCCTCAGAAACTGGCCAGTACATTGACCTGAAGAAGCTTTTAGCGGAATAAAACTCCCGATTCAGAATTTAAAGACTGAAGGATTCAGCAAATGAATCAGCAGATGTGCAGCTGAAGCTGGAGGGACAAATTTCAAGGCTCCTGAACTCAAACAACACTCATTTTGTCTTTCAAAGAGAATAAACTAATAGAATCTAATAGAACTAATAGAATCAGGAGAAGAAAAATCTGAACTGAGATATTATATTAATTTATCATACAGAAATAAAGAGCAAACAACCTAATCTGAAAAATGTTTGGTTAAAAATGTATTCCATGAAATGATTTTAATGGTTCTCAGATTTTACAAGCAGTGATTTTGTAAATAGATATATTAAAATGAAACAAGAGAGAAGTAAAATAACTCTTAAATAACATTAGCGTTTGTGGTGAATTTTAGTCTAGGTTTTTCCAAAAGTACTCATACTGCAGCCAGAAATGATTAATCTAAAGCTTCATGAGTTTTTGTTTAGGGAAAGAGTAACAGTTTGAGATCTCACCGATGAGAGGATCAGTGACGTGCGTCCAATCGATGCAGTCCTGCAGCTCCAGCTGGTAATGTGATTGGATGTAGAGCAGTAGATGTTGGTAGAAACCCACGCCGGCGATGAGGTGCGTTCTGTAGGCGCACTCCAGGGCACTGCGGCTGTGGATGTGCTGAAAGCAACAGGAAACAAAAATGAGGTAGAAGCTACATGAAGAGCTAAAAATGCAAAATGAAGGGAAAAAAGTAACAAAATCTAAAGTCATATCCAGATATGTTTAATACTGAGGTCAAAACACCCTTCTTAATGAGTTACAAACTTGACAAACTCAAGTTTATACTTCTTGTTGTGTTTTCTCACGTCAGACTTAAATCTAGACATGGACCCGATTTAATCCAGAACTGGAACAGATTTAATCCAGAAATGGAGCAGACTTTAAATCCAGACGAGGGACAAATTTAATCCAGATATGAAAGATTTAAATCTATAACAAGAATAGTTTTAATCCAGACCTGGCACAGACTTAAACCTAGAATTAGAATACATTTTAGTACAGACGTGGAACAGATTTAATCCAGATCTGTCCAAACCGGGTAGGAATCCTGTGCGTCGCTCTGTTAATCTATATAATTCCAATTGCTGCTTTGACACCAAAGAGACATTTCCACAGCTGCTGAGTGACTTTTTGCCATCTTACCTTCTTGTTTGTCTTGATAACCTGGATGACCTCATAGTAAACCTTCCTCCAGAGCAGCTCCTCGGCCTTACGGCCGTAGTCAACAGGGTGCAGAAACATTAATTTCACACAAAGCTCTCTCAGCCTAGGAAAAACAGAGACATCCAACGGATGAACTCATGGATAGCTTTATGCAACAGCTGGAGGTGTTGCTACAAGAAAATGCAGCCACAGGCCCTAATTATCATTACTTTTTTTTTGTTTTATGGAGACAAAAATGAGGCTGAACAATAGGCAACGTAAGATATACACAGCTGTTGTTAAAATTCAGTCTATCCACAGAAGAAGTCAACATGTCAGACAGTTAGAAATAAGTGGTATGTTAGGGAAAGAGCCATAAATTAGCCAAAACTTGCTGCAGTCCCATTTTACATCAAACCTCTTTTAGAAATGCTTAATCTAGATGCCTCAACAATAAGCAATATCAGCCAATTGGCTTTCTAAATTTAAAAATAATATAATAAATATATCTTTAATGCTTTTCAGTCAGGATTGTGACCACAACAGCACTAAGAGTGCATAAGCTTCAAGTTATAATGACAAGTATTGATGGTGATGCATCAAGTAAGTAACATTATATTTCTGTAGCATCTTTCACAGTCATATAGATCACAAAAAGATTCAGAAAGACAAAACAAAAACGAATAATTAAATAATAAAAACACTATAGATCTGTTAGTTTTATTAGACCTCATTCATAAGGGGATTGCCACCCAAATGTATCTTTAGATACTTAAACATTTAAGTATGTGACAAATATCTCTGATTAGAACTGTAATTCTTGTTGGTCTAATGAATAAATAAGAGGAGTCTGACTGTCTGAACTTCCTTTGTAACAGGAAATGCTGCAGAGTGACGGTGCATCTGTATGAAACCAGTCATCATTCAGTCTGTAACGTTTCGGTGAGAGGAGTGGGACGATCTGGACATACTTGTTCCGCAGGCTGATGTTCTCCGGCTTGAAGACTTCTCTGTAGGATGACTTGCTGCCGATGATGACATCCAGCTTGTGCACAGATTCCACCACAGCCCTAGACGAAAAGCATTACTGTGACCACACGAATCACCAGAAATAGCAGTTTGTCACGCAACAAATGTCCTGAAATGTTAAAAAGCTGCAACCCTTTCTGTTTCATTTCTCTGTAACAGGATGAATGACACATGACAGCTAGTTTGCGTTCATCAGATGAAAAAAAGAACCTCATGACAGAGTCAGGTGTAGTTCCAGCTACTAGCATAGAGTTACCTTCAACATTACTATCAACAACAGAAACCATCAGACTCTTTTAGACATTTTACTAGCTCATCGGTTAGCTCGACGAAAACGGCCTCGTCCACTCACCTGTAAAGCCGCTTGATAAGAAGGACTTTCGCCTCGGGCTCGCTGTCCTGACCCGGTCCGCTCATATTAGCGACAGGCCGGCAGTTCCACCACACCGCGGGGTCACCGTTTCATTGGGGCCTCTCGACGGAACAGCTGTCTCGGTTACTCGGCTCTGTTCCCCGTTAGTGACAACTGTGTTGTTAGCCAGCTAGCGCTAGCTCCCCGCTTAGCTTTCCCTGTGTTCCCTCAGAGTCTCTTTCTGTCTCTTGAATCTTTTGGCCAACCCCCCTCCACCCATCCGTCCTGAAAAGTGGGTAGGAAGGGGTCCCCGGCGCCTTACGGTTCTTCCAGTCAGCTAAAAACCTCTATTATTCCTTTTGTGTTATTTTCTGTTCCGGCCATCGCTACGAAGGCGGCCATTATTCATAGCAGGTATTGACCGCCTGAATATCGCGAGAGTTCAAAAACAAAATTACGAGATTACAGAGTGAGACGTCAACAGCTTCGCCATATTGGTAAGGAAAAACAAGTTGAAAAGACCTTTAACAGCGGTCACGACGCGTTCATTTCTGATATTCTTGAAGTGTATTGCGCTCCAATAACATACAACGACTTGTATCGATATATAGTGCAGGATACTATAGTGTGTTGACCCATTAAACCACGTAAACTTCATGATACAATTTGAATTATCACACAAGTGAAATTCACGCTTGAATTTTAAAATTCAAGAGTGAATTTTAACATTTCTTCTAAGTTCAGAATGTGTAAAGCGACACACATCGCTTTACACATTTTTACAAATATATTTTGTATTTTTTACAAATATCTTTGTAAAAATACAAAGATATTACTCAAACACAGGGGTCCTCCCGTTGTCCTTGCACAGCTAATAAAAGTTGTTTCACATTAATTGTTATGTACTTTCCTCTTTTAAGAACGCTTGCATTGTACACTTCAGCAACACGGCATTTTTAAAGAATGTTTAACATCTATTAAGTAGGCATAGCTAAACTTAGAGATACTGGGATGGAGAGCTGTCCATGGTGCTGCAGTGGCTCAGTTTCAACTTACTGCTAAGAAAAAATAAAGGTTTCCTATCTTGCTGCTATTTGTGCTTTAGTAAGTGATGATATTTTGCCAAACTGGCCAATCATAAGGTCTAATTTAAATTCGCCATCAGCTGCTTTACATCAAATTTTAATCAGCATTTGTAAATTAATTCAGTGACCTCTAATATACTTTAGGATTTTTTTCAGTTACTGTGACTCAATTTTGACAATGTATATGGTATAACTGGTGCTATGTAGTTCAGTATACCTGAGTGGGATAATCTTGCAAGCCACATCTGAACCTTTCTTATAAAGAAACTGCAAGACAGTTTCACTGTAGAGCTTTTAAATCAGTCATAAAAAGCTGTATGTCTCTAAAAACATGAATGAGTTGATAGCTGCTATTGCTTCTAGGTTTTTAATTGCTTTGTAATTTCTCCTACTTGTCAGCACAGGTTTGCAAAGATATGCATTATTGTGCATGCCTATAATCCACTGCTAGAGCTGGAGAGACATAATTTCCTTTAAGGTTTGACCAGTTACAATGGGAAAATGTAATAAAACATGAAAATAATTCCTTTTGGTTGATATGTGCATATCTGTTTATAATCCTGCTTTTGTTGCCATTAAAAAACTAACAAAAAATGACGTCACAAAATTTCAGGATATTAGAGAAAATTTAAAAAAGGTAACATTGTTGCACTGTTTGGTATTATTAGACATTTAAGATGAAAATCAGGACATAAAATTTCCCCTAAAAGGAGATCGAACACTTTACATGTGCTCCTGCTGGGTGAACCATGCTCTTCCACTGTGTTGTATTCTTTCAGTTCTTTCTAAAGTCACATGTTGCCAGACTGCCTGAAGGTCTCCAGGCCCATTGCAGGCCTTCAGACTCCATTGCAGTGGGAGGGTAGCACCCTGACAAGTATGCCATGTTCTGCTGAATCCCCTCTTCTTGGGTCCATCATCACCCTCGGCACACTGGCTGGGGACAGCATGAAGAAACGATCTGCTCAGCTCATCTGAGAGCAGAATTACAGAAGAAAAACATCTGTTGCTACCGGTGAGTGGGGATCGTTGTGCAGCTCCAAACAGGAGAAACTCACCTGGGAGGTTTTCACACATCCAAACAGTGGATGAAATGAGTCGGCCTGAAGAAAAAAATCTTCGTGCTGAAGATTTTCATTGCCAAGTTGGAATGTCTACATCATTCCAACTTGGCATTGCTGTAACTTTCTACTTTCTGCTTCAGAGTTGCAAGCTGCTTTTGTAGAGTTGGTCACAGTGAGGACAATCAGGTAACTTTCACCTAGTTCTCTCATAAGTCCAGTGAAAGCAACAAGGGTGAACATAGTTTATTTTTTTCAGGTAGATTTTGGATTTTTTTTAGCTCAATAAATAAAGATAGAGATTGTGCATGTATTATGTACTTTTCCTCACATAGGCTGATTAAAACATAAAATATCACGAAATTCAAGATCAAACTGACACTTTAGGTTTTTTTAAAATCATTTGGCAGTTGTTTTTTTTATTATTCCAGATGGTTTGTGTTGCCTGGAGTGCTGATATAATTTTATTGTGTGCTGTTTTATTTTTATCTATGCAAACTCCATGCTGTAAGAGCTAAGGACTTTTTTTGCAGTGCTGATAACTGTGCCGCTGTTCAGTCTCTTTATTTGATCATTTCATTTTAGTCTTTTTTTAAATATTTTTTTGTGAATGTTTTGAATTTACCCTTGGGAAAAATAAAGTATTTCAATTCAACACCTTGATTTAAAAACAACACACTACAAGGTAAGAATTCAAATATTTTTTTATTTATTAATTTAATTATGTATTTCTATCTCCGCTGTCACCCACCCGAAAAATATAAATTGTGGTGTGTTCAAAAAAAAGAAAAAAAAAGAAAAAAAGAAACAATGTCATCTTCTTCAACTGCATCATTAATCAACAAAATCAAAGAGGCAATAATTATTATCATTATTACAATAATAACTCAACTAGCAGAATATCCACATTCATAACAAATCCATATATAATTGCAAAACACTCTTCAACACCACTCTTCCATTAATATACACAAAATCCCCAAAGGTCTGTCCTGGAAAAACAACAATAGAGGAAATCTGAGGGGGAAAAGGGGCTATGGCTTGTAAAGGAGGGAGTGAACATGTGTGACCAGCAGAGATAATGGATCTATGGTTAGTAAGAGTATATGGAGGAGGCACACTTATTTAGTTAGGACCTATACAAAAACAAGCAGTTTTAAGTAATAACAGTATGCTTTCATGGACGGATTTGCCTGCATAAAACGGTTCCATGAGCGCAGGATTTGGGGAGCAAAATTTCAAGAAACATATATAAGGGTTGTCAGATTAAATATATACCTATGAATGACAACCACCCTTAAACATATATTATAGAAACCAAAAGTGATAGAACTCAAAGCAAAGTTGAGAACTTTTTAAATAAATGCAAATGAAGATTTCAGGAGGACGAAATTAAAAAAAAGGTTTTGGTTTGACCATAATATGTACAAACAATGCTTGCTCACCCAAATCTTATCAAAAAAGCTTTTTAAGTTGGTCAGAAAATGAGTGCAAGCTCAAGACTATGTGAGTAGCTTCTTATTTGAGAACGTAGCTAGAAGTGACAGACCTGGCTGATATTCTAAGTCTGAATGTAAAAAGTGCCTCTGATAGCTGTCAGTATAACGTGTAAAAACCTTTCCATGCCTCGGTGTTTGGAACTTGAGAAGACCTAGTCATACAAAGAGAGAGAAACATTAGAGGAAAAAAATAACTGTACACTCTGCATGTACAAACAAACTATATACACACAGACATACCATATATACACACACATATCCAATATGTACACAAGATTTAGCCAACACATACGCACATTTATACATTTATGTATTTACAAACACATTCACTCGTTTCAGCAGGACCTCTAACATATCTCTCTCTGTTCTCATGTCAGGCAGAAATGGCAGGGATTTTTTTTATTCAGGTCAGACTGGTGTCAGCGGAGTCCAGCTGCAGAGATAAATGAGTAGTTTTACAGCAATTCGACTGGAAATATGGCCACAATGAAAACAATAAGTTCATCCCCCCTGCTCTGGTCAAACTCTACACAATACACAGTCAGCGTGAAGCAAACGTCCATATCCAACGGCTTTTCAAATCGTCCATAAATGGAGAGCTCCTCGGCGATCGTTGGACAGAAAACATCCGCTACCGTGTCTTTCTTTAATATATTTTAAATATTAATACCCAAAAATAAAGAGCAGGCTGGTCACAGCAACGTGCAAACTGTCGTATAGGGGGAGTAGGTAGAACACAAGTTCGTCCCTCCAGTGCTTTAGAGCAACTTTGTTCTCCATCAGATTGTCTCAGTATGAAAACTTGGTTCATATAAAATGGATCGCTCCATCGGATTTTTATCAAGAAATAAATATCTCCTCCAGAAGATGTCTGATGAAGAATTTCTTTTTCCTTTAAATACTATAATAAGAGTAATCCGTTATAGAAATATAAATAACATTCTGTCCAGTTTTTCCAAAGTCGTCTTTGAAGCAAGATTTTTTGTTCCTCAGCAGTTTTTGAAATAGGCTGTGCATATTTAGTTTCTTTTTAAAATCAAACTCCGAAAAAGAGGAAAAACTAAAACATAAAGTCTGTCAAAAATCAAGAAAAAAGACTCAAAATTTGTAATAATAGAGCTAAGGAGAGGGAAATGAAAGGTTTAAATATGAGTCAGCTTGGACTGAAATAACAAGAGAAGTCAAGCACCTTTGAAATACACTTTAGGTCTCTCTCTCTTACTTTGAGAACCACGCTGTCCTTGGCCTGTGTGTTCCTCCGTTCTGCTAATTGATCAGACTGCATAGCTGTTCTTTGCATGCTCGGCGGGCTTACAAACACCAAAGTATGTCCAGCCCACCTTAAATAGGTGAAAAATGGATCCAACAATGAGGTGTCAAACACATTATTTTCAATCCCTTTGTCAAATCAGAGAGAGAGAGGGCCCAAGTAAAGTGAAAAAAAGAAAGAAATCCCAGCATTTCCTTACATGGTCCGCTGGGGGATTGCACCATCCCTAGAGACAAGAGAATAGGACCAACGGCCCAAGTTCTCCCTTTGTCAGCCAATCGCGTCACGAGAGAGGGCTCTGGACATTTGGCCATGCCACCCCGAAGACTGCCGATGGTGCATCAGCCAATTAGGTTCCACATTGTCCTCCATGAAGCTTTGAGAGTGGCTAGAAGGGGGAGAAAAACAAGGGGAGACACAGAGAGAGAAGAAACGGGGCAGAGGTGCTTGATCAGATGCTGTTAAAGCATAGATATCGAGCGGCAGTCTCTCCAAAGCTGGACTCATCCTGTTTTTTTTTTGTTTTTTTTTTATTATTTGAGTGTGTGTGTTAGTGTTCAGCTCTGAGGCAATTGCTTGTTTACCTGAGTCACTGAGGTATTTTCACAGCAATGTTAATTCAGGATCATTCATCACACAGGTAGATTTCACAATGAAAGGAGACAGTAGCCCTACGTGTCTCTGCGTTAAGACTGCTAGTGTGTTTACGTTTTGGTTTAACATTCACTGGTTTTAGGATGAATCGAATTACTCTGACCTCCTCTCGGATCACACGCCACATTTAAACAGAATGTGAAGCAGACTGGGAAAACACACAAATCTTACAACAGACAGTTCAAAATGAAAATGAATATGAATGCATGTTAGAAACACTTCCAACAATCGTGTTTTTAGGCATTTTACACATATGACACAACATTTATTCTCAAAATCATGTCAAGTTATTCTAATATTGTTACCATGACATAAGCTTCAGATTTTCTTTTACTTTTAAATAAACACATCTGATCAAAATAAGAACATTTTAAAATCTTTCTTTAAAAATGTGGGTGCAATATAATATTTTGAAACAAATCAACCCTCTGGTTGAGCTCGTCTAAGCACATTTATCTCAGGCACTTAATGGCTAATCTAAGACAATCTATATAGTTATAAATGATCTATTTATATGGAAAAATATCATTTAATACATTCCACTGAACACCCATTAACATCACTTGTGTTTATCTGCACTTAAAGAAGCAGTTTGAGGAGAAGTTAGATTGCTGTCACTCAAAGTGAATTAAATGAGCTTCTACTGCAACATGATATTAAATAACTTGCTCATTTTTCTATCCTAAATTAAGAAACTTCTTTTAGTGACCTTAAATACAACCAGATATTGAAATAGTGCACTTCTAGAGAGAGAGAGAGGGGGGACCCCATTAAACATTGGAGTAAAACAGGATGCACAGAGAACAGAGACAGAGGCACATCAAAAACATGTTGCAGGGGGAGGAGGGAGACAGCGAGGCAGTGGTATGGCAGACACACAGACAGCTCACTTGGTAAAATGGCACCATTTGTTTCTGTTTAGCACCAGTTTATCATGTATCAGTTCTGAGATTGAGAAGAGAAAAAATGCACGAGCTCATTCCGGAAACAAGTAGTCCCTTAGGTTGAAGAAAGCAAAACAAAAGTTTCCCAAAATGTTTTTTCTGTAACTCAAATCCTAGAGCATGACCCTTTCAGCACATCATTTAAGTCTCCTTCTAACAAAGCTAAGGTGGATGCCCATGTGCACATCTATAGTTAAACCCTGTTGAAAAACTCTCAAAGGCACTAGGAAAAAAGCCAGAGTTCATCACCACGTCTCTACTGTGAAAGACTGCAGGCTGGCTGTTCAGGATAGTGATGCGCCTTTAGTACCTTGCAAAAATATTCATACTCCTTGCACTTTTTTACATTTTCTCATGCTACAACCACAAAAGTCAATGCATGGCCTGAGGATTTTATGCGATAAACCAACACAAAGCAGAGATTTAAGGAAACAGGAGATTTGTGGTTTTAAAACCTTAAAACCAAAGTAACATTTCTAAAAAGTAAAGCATTTGCATTCATACCCTTTACAATGATGCCCCTAAATAAAGTCAAACGAAACTAATTACATTTAAAAGTTACATAATAAGTAGACTCCATCTGTGTGCAATTTAATTTTAAGGTAAATCCAGATTTTCTGTGAAGTCTTCAAAGGTTTTCTGGAAACAGCAAGGTGAAGACCAAGGAACCCAGCAGAAAGGTCAGTGAGGAAGTTCCAGAGAAGTTTAGGTGGGTTAGGTTATAAAGTAACGTCCAAAGCTTTGAACATCTCACAGAGGAGTCTTTAGTCCATCTTCTGGAGATGGAGAGAGGATGACACAAGACATGGACGTCCATCTAAAATGTCAGGTCGAGCAAGGAAGCATTGATCAGAGGTAGCCAAGAGCACCATGGTGACTCTGGAGGAGCTTCAGAGCTCAGGTAGGACAATCTGTCGACAAGACAGCTCTTAGTCATGCAGTTCACAAATCTGGCCTTTATGGAGGAGTGGCAAGAAGTAGGTAACTGACAGAAGCCATGAAAAGGTCACAGAAAACACTTTGGATCTGGTCAGACTAAATTTGATCTTGGGCTATATGCATCGAGGTTCATCGTCCAGCAGGACAGCAACCCTAAACATACAGCCAGAGCATGAATGGAAAGGCATAGTCATGTGTTAGATGGTCTAGTCAAAGTCCAGACTCTAGGAAATTGTGACTAGACTTAAAAGCTGATGTTCACAGATGTTTTCAACAATCTTAATCTCTAGATGTGCAAAGCTGGTTGAGATGTTCCACCAGACTTGCAGCTGTAAGTGTAGCTAAGAATGACTCTGCTAAACAGTAACGCTGGGACTTGTCTACAAATCGATTTGAAATATTAAAAAAATATGTCTGCTTCCCCTTTGACTTCACAATTATGCACAACTTTGTGTTGGTCACAAAAATTTCCAGGAAAAACACATTTAAGTCTGTTGTTGTGACGAAATGAAATGGAAAACGGTTTAAGGAGTATGAATACTTTTAAAAGGCACTGCTGGTCCATTGGGTTTACAGCTTGTACTGCTTCCTTTTTTAAAGGCTACTCTGAAGTCTTTGGGGTGCAAGAGTTTAGTGCTCAATCCTTACGTGATGGAGTCAAAGAGAGGCGATGGATTCAAATAGCAGGTTGCTTTGTGTGACAGACTCAAAATAGGTGCAAAGTATCGTGATCTTGTCCTGCAAGACCAATACTATCTAAAGCTCCATGTGAGCATCAAGTCCATTGAAGAGCCCTTAGTGTTAATGTGTTATGCATTATACAGGGTGATTATTATTTCTCTCCCTCACAGTGTTCTTCTCTCTCTTGCCCAGGTCATAAGGACACATGTATGTTTTCAAGAAAGTGTCTTTTTAGGTATAAAATTTAAACAAAACAGGAGTGGGGGTACAGTTTTTTTTTCCTTTGTGCCATCTCTCTCTGATTTGGCTCCTCGCTGTTGTGTTTGACCTACTCCCCCCTTTAATCTGCGATTCCCGTAGTTGCCGTTGCTGTGGTTCCAGTTGCCTGTGAAGTTGTCTTTAGATTGCCACGGAGCTCTTCAATCTGACTAAGTTGTGAATCAGGAGTGGGTGAGGAGGGAAAGTCTACAATTTGGGGGAGGACTCCATTGTGGGGCGATGTGTTGGAGAAAATGCCAGAGGAAGAGACTGTGGGGCCTTGATCGTTGGTAACCGCTCCTCCTTGTTCTCCTCCTCCTCCCCCTCCACCTTCAGTTTTCACACCGGGGTCTGCTGAACCCAGGGAGGAAAGCTGGTCCTCCTAGCGAGATAGAGAGAGAGGGGAAGGAAAAGAGGAGTGGGAGCAGGGAGAAATGGTCGTAGGAGAAATGCCATTCAATGAACGATGGAAGGGATGATGGATTATAAGGATATGTCCAATTAAGTCATGTTGAGAAAATAATATTAAGAACCGGAGGAGAAAAGCAGGAACAATCAGACAAAAATGGGAAGAGAAAAAAGAAAGAAAGATTGCGATTTGAAGTAGTGAAATGTCAACATTTAAACATAGTAAGTGTTGGTGGAAATGAAGACATGTAAAAGTGGTGATCAAAGCAGAAACCAAGAGGGAATCATAAAGTAATAAAGAAATGATTAGGGGTCAGAGGAGGAGACACAGAGTAGGAGAGAAAGAGCCAAATGAGTTACAAGGTCGATGCATGACGAACACCAATAGAAATGGGAGCACAGGAAAAGGGACACAGAGAAAGAGGAGATGAAGGGGAATTAAAATTCTTCACGGCCAAAAGATCCTGATTCTCCTGGGATGAGAAGTGAGGAGTTGTGTGACGGGCATCAGGCAAAGCCAGGAGGTTTCCATACCAGAGAGCAAAATCCACTAAATATCATCTACTTGTTCTTACATGACCTGGAAACCTTAATCACTACAGAATAAAACAAAAATCTTAATTGTACTAAAACACTAAAGGCTTAGCTTATACTTGCTTGTAAACATGCAAGCCACATTGATGCCAGCACCAGTTAAGAAGCTATAAAGCATAAAACCCAAAAAATTATTATAAAGACCAAACAGAACCAACCTAAAGCTGACAGAGCTGCTGCATGGATTCGCCAAGTAGCTTAAAACCTTAAGAAGACACAATGCCATTAAAAAAAATCTTATTAAAGTTCCCATGAAACTGCTTTTAATTGGTAAATGTCTTGCTCTCCCTCATCTAATGTTCTGGGAAAGTTCTGGTAACTACCAAACCCACAGTCGCTTACTGACTATGACTTGAGCGAAACATGGCCTAAAAGAAAGTTTAGCCAAAGTCCAACTGGAGGTTTGAATGCCTAATTCACTACTGCACTGAGCAGAGTTTGACAAGACTAATACATTACACTGCAAAAAGAAAACATCTCTAATTTACCTTAAAATACCGGCAGCTATGGTTGCCGAGATTTTGCCATTAGAGATGATTTATTTTTACAGTGAATTTTGGGGACTTGGATCACTGAGTTTAGCTCTTTACTAAGATAAGAAGCTGCGCAGCTGAGCTGGTGTTACTCCACGATGTATGTGGCCCATTTACTGATCCAGTTCCAGTTTAACATTACTGTTTACTGCAGCCTACCCATAAAGACCAAAGATTATGTTATTACTTGCATAGCATCAGAGTAGTAATTTTAATGTTTCTTTTTTTAAGCCAATTTTTCTCAAGTTTTTATGCTTTCATGCAATGGTTGATTGGGGTTTTGGTGCATTTGATGTTTTTATCTCTATTTCTTTGTTTTTCTGTTAGGCACTTTGAATTACTCTGCTTATTATTGGTGCTATTCAAATAAACTTGTCTTGCTAACTTATATTCATCTCATATATTTGTACAGTCACTCCTGTTTCACTGGTGCTTATTGGACCACAATGTGCTGCAACAGTGCAGGCCTGCAGTATTTGTGGTTGAAAATGATGCCTCTTGGTGGTCATAATGTTAAGCTGATAGGTTATAATAGACCTGCGTGGCACATTGGATCCTCAGTGTTACTATGAATTAGTGCTATAATATGAAAAGGACTGGATACATTATGTTTTGCGCTTCTCAGACAAGCTCAATGTAACAATTTTAACATTTGTTAAAGTGCCAGTTCAAAATGTCGAAGACGATTACGGTCAGCTCCAGGGAAATATCATCTTTTGGTGCATTTTGACAGTGATTGCAGTGTTTACCCTGCTTTTTGGGTTAGACTGCAGTCTAAATATGAAACAGACCATTTAACATTATTGCTCCCATTCATTTGGCTCAGGCATTTTGGAAAAATGCTTAACAACTTTATATAATTATTATGATAGAGAAATTAATTGGTTAAATTTGAACAGTAACATGACTTATTTATTGACACAAACAGGTACAACATTATTCTGAATTAATTTTTCAGTTTGTTTTCCCCTGAAGCGTTTTTACATGCCAGATATGACATGTAAAATTATCATGGTGTGATCTAAAGGAAAGACAGAAGGGTTTTCACTCAGGCATGACATGCACACATTCAGCTGCTGTCAGACTGATGGAAAGCATGTCTACAGAGGGGCTGTGTGAGCAGACTCAACTTTGGTATACATTTCGTGGGAACTTTAAAGCTAACCCTTTACTAACAATGGAAGAAGTGAAAAACATCAGGGTGATGACACTCCTTACACCTTAAAGAGGTAGTGTGAGTTGTTTGAAGTGGAGTTCTGTTGAGTTGTTGTTAGCCCTGAGTATCTCAGTATCTCCCCTGCAGCAAACTTGAAAAAGTTTTGCCATGAAAAAAATCACCATAAGATACCCTAACAGGGGCAGTTTTGGTACAATAGCAAATTTTAGATGTCAAGAAAGATTAAGTGCAGTTCAATACCATTCACAATAAGTACAAGTCTGGGTGAAGAATACCTGGGACAAATTATGGGGCCATCACCAGCAGGAGGAACAGTATAGAGAGCATGCGGTCTTATGTCATGTTGCTTAAACTAGAATTAGATACATGGAAGGTCCTTCCATTGGTCTAAGCTTGTGCAGAAGTTTGAGCGGACAGCAGCAATATCACTGAGTATAGATTGTGGAACCACATTCTTAAGTGTGGCTAGAATACACCTTATATAGTCAGTGGCAAACAGGGAACAGCTTAATTTTCCAACTCATTGACTTTCTACTGTGGTCAAGAAAGTGATTTCCCTTTACCTTCAGGTAGGGGAAATGGATCATCTGGCAGGGATTATGCCAGAGAGATTCAGTGTGCCAAAGCGCACAACCAAGGTGAACTTAAAATGTCTTGGAGAGATCTCATTCCATTCAACTCCTACCTTGAGAAGGATATTCTGTTACTCAGAATGTGACAGACATAAAGCATGAGTGGTATCCAATGTTATAGGATACCATTCCTTTTTAATGGATGCTATTGCTGATAATGCTGTTTATTTCTAATACCTAAACTTGGTGTTATATACCCAACGTAAAGATGAGCACTGGGCTAAGCCACCTATTAAATTTTGAAGCTAAGCTTGTGCAGCTTCAAAAGAAGCTGGATAGCATTGGCAGCTAATGGGAAATGAAAAACTGAAATGTGAAAAGAAAAATGCCTTTTGTTCTGCCTCAAGCAATATCAGCTGATGGAAGTCGTGCTTTTCCGACGGTACTTTAAATGTAGAAAGATAATATTGACCTTGACTGAAAAGTGACTTAGGCTGAAGAAAAAGTACTTTGCGACTCTACTAAACTAGACCGATACATCTTTAGTCTTAAATACATCAACTCAGCTGTCGCAGGCACTTAGGTATTGAAGGTAGTTAAAATAACCTGGTGGTGGAAAAGACAAAAAGGTAGCAGAAATCCTCAAGGCAGAGAGTGGCTCATTTGGCTCTGTACTAGGAGAATGATTGGCACCTCTGGTAAGAAGTCAGACTCATTCATTGGAAAAAAACCTGTCTCTCACAGGGGAAACGGTTTTTGGTTGGAGGGACTTCATCTTTACTTGCTGGTTTTGGTGGATAATGGTCCAGTGCCCACTTTAAAGGGGGAACCTCAGCAGGCAAAAGTTGAAGCTCATGTACTTTCATCTTGATACTTCTGCAGTTCTTAACACTTGGGAACACTGTTGTAACTTTGAACATCCTTCTCTTGCATTGTGAACATAACCAAGCATGAAATTATTGTTTTTGGAACTATGCTTTTTCAAGTGAAAGCTCAAACAGTTACTGTTTTAACACTGTAACTAAAATGGGATATACCACTCAGTTTAACCCTGATTTTGAAGTTTTTAGAATTTTGACGCTAAAGCACTTATTTGGACAACAGTAGCTTGTGCAATGACTCAATACGGAGATCAATACTTATATTTGGCTAATATTGACACTGGTATTTTTAATAAAATAGCTACAGTATTTTGTGGGAAAAAATAAAAAAATTTTCTCAGCTGAATGGTACAACTGCCTTGGGAATACCTCAGATTCCCCGCAGAAGGAAAGGAGTACATAAGCAGGACAGGAAGGTGTAGAGGTTTCTGTTTTAGTCGCTGATCTCAGTTAAGAAAATCATGGAAGGATGGAACCAGCCCCAATATGACAACCTGTTGGCTTTATGATCAGGTCAGAACTTCGGTTTCTTCAACCTGTGATGGTTCAAAAACTATTCATCAGTTAGGAAACTAAATAATAAATCTAACCCCTCCTCCACTTCAAACACTCCTACTTCTTCATCTAACGTCATTTTGCTGGTACATCTTGAAATTATCTGGCATGGATTTGCTTGGGAATTTCTTTACCAAGCCCCTGAAAACCTGCATGCATGAAATCATTTTATGTTACATAGAAGAGACATGAATTATTGTAATGCAAGTGGAATGAAGTGCTGTTAAAGAGACAGAAAGGAAGGGAAACAGCTTGCATCCAGTAGAAAAAAAATAAAAGATTAAAAGCAAATTATCAGCAGATAATTTTTTATCTCGTGGTTGTGATCGCTGTGAGTGGAAGGGCTTCTGTTTTGCTTAAAAACATGAGAAAAAAAAACAAAACAACAAAAGAGATTAAGTCTGCCCCCCAATTTCTTTTAATGTGAACTACCAGGGCTTTTCTCTTCTCAATCAGAACCAAATGAATGAAAACACCTTGCTAACTGGTGCTATGAACAGTAATAGGATGCCAGTAACACAACCTGAGTGACAACTGTTCAGTTACTCCCAAACACAACCAACATTTTAGTTTAATACCCATGTGTAGGCTGAAACACATGTCTATTAAACCCAGAGATCAAGCAGGTGAACAAACGCATGGCAAAATGTTGACTGACATCCTTTTTAACTTACCAAACTTGCTTGGCTCTTTGTGGCTGTGGTGTTTAACTACTTAATGCATTTAATTAGAGTGTCGTGGTCTTTCTGTTTAATAGTAATGAGCTTTCAGTACTGGAGACAGAAACACAGCACATTTAGTGGAGCCCTGAAATGTTAGGGTTTATGTAAGGACACAAGTGTGCACAAAAAAAAACAAACATACCTTACACATCACCTCTGTCTACTCCAATTTGGAAGGAGGATCTTTAAAGAAAAGTGTTCAATCTTTCTCACCCCAATGTTTGAAATGAAAACCTGTTGTATTTATGGGCTTCATCACTAACAAGACTTAAAACTCTTTGCCTTGGAACAACAAGCTTTCTAGGTAAAGAACTCTAACTTCACAGCAAAAGAATCGAACATCAAAATACAGAATGAGTGTTGGACATCGTCTGACACAGTAACAGCTGACTTACATCGACAATCAACCAAACACAATCAGGTGCTGGACACAAACACAAAACACATAAATATTCAAACATAAACTCACTGAAAGACACAGAAAACACAGAAAACAGGTGCACAGTAATAAGTGTTCTTTGGGGAAGGATTGGGACAGATACGGAGATTTCACATAATTCCCAGCGTTTATCAGAGGGTGTGGGGTGATGGAGATGGAGAGGAGGTGGATGCACCCTGACAAATGTAAGCAGATGTGTGTATAGGAAAGCATGATAACTAAAAGAAAACCAACAAAAACATGGTGTTTCAGGACATAAGCTACAGTTAAAAGAGAATTAACATAGGAGTTTTAATAGCTTACAGACAGATTCACTGACAAGAATGGGAATGTTTTAAAAGTTCCATTTTGGGCCAGAAAAATTGCCCAATAATGTTAACATTTAATTTCACATGTCTTGCTCACAAATCTGTACTGAAGTTTGTGGAGCCACAAAACAAGTGCCAGTGTGCATTTGGTTTTGTTTTTATTTCTAATTCATTTTTATCGTATTTGTCAAAAACTTTTTACCATTCATATTAAGTGAATAATGTTTTTTAAATTTGTAAAAACCACAGAAGAGAAAAACTGCTGTATCTCAGACACAAAAACCCTCTGCATGTTTGTCTTCTCTATGATATTTGTCTGTGGTCTTCCTCTTTTCTTCCTCCATTGCAGCTCCTTCCTCATCATTCTTTGACTAATATATTCACTCACTCTCTTCTGTACATGTCTAACTTTCTATGCAAACTGCTAAACCTGAGTTTCCATCCATCTGTCCATCCAAGGATGGTTATCAAAAGTTATAAAAATGTTTTTGCTACATCAAAGAATGTGGCTGTGGTCAAACCTCAAAATCCTGACAGTTCGACATGAAACATGGTAGAATAACTTAATAATGGAATAATAATCCATCTGATTTGTCCAAGATGTCACTATTTCCAGATCCCTCCTTGTATCCTACTTTCAGCTACCTGTTTTGTTTCCAGTATGTGGATATAAGTAATGTTCACTTATATACACTTATATAAGTGGATATAAGTAAATATCACTTACATAAGTGATGTTCACGTTACTGCAGACAAAACCTCAGTCTGTCTGTCTGCTTCAGCCTCTATCCCGCCATTGTTCTTCAAGATAAGAGCAATTAAACTCTTCTACATGAGGGAAAGACCCCAGACCCAGAGGGATAAACGCCCCCAATCTGACTTAATCTGGCTTCTGGGCCAAACTCATCCTTCTCCAATTCACTTTAGTCACTCCAAAAGAAAATCTTGAGACTATTTTGTCAGTTAAACCACTCCAGTGTTCCAGAACTTCTTTGTCATTAAGTAATTCTCAGAGCTGATCCCCGATTCCCTATCTATCCCCAAATCACCCCTCACAGCTTGTCTACCCTCACATATTTCTGACTTCCTCTTCTGTCTTCTCATGTTCTTTCTCTAGATCCACAAAACAATTCAGCTCCGCCTGGCTTGCTATACCATTTCTCCATCTACATTCTTAAAAGAAACATCATGTTTGCAGTTTAGCTGAAACATGCAGCTACTTAATGCATGATAATCTTAATACCCCTTGAATGGATATTTAATATTTATTGACAGTTAATATTTTAATAGCAAAACACAAAAATAAAGGCCTATTTGATTATTAGCAAAATAGTATAAAGTATATAGTACATAGTACAGACCAAATATTTATGATATTTCTGTAGAAACTTGCTCGTCTGATTTTCTCAACATATAAAGTCAAACATAAATAGTTAATTCAGGTCAGTCAAGTGAAGTGTTGCTAGAGGTCTGTCAGAGAAAGAATGCAACACATTATTGAGAAGCCGAGGAAAAGTAACTTCCTGCTTGGAAAACAAAACTCTACCTAACTCAATAAATATTTTGAAGATGAGTCTCATAACATTGCTGGATTTTTTTTTTTCCATTTTAGCCTTATTTTCCTTTAAATCATATGTTTCTTATTACGTTTGTCCAATATAACTTTTCTTTTATTAAGTTCAGAATTTTTATTTTATTTTCATATTTTTTTTTTTTTTCTCTTTGCTCTTGTTACACACCTGGGATGAGATTGTTTTCATTACTGATAGTTTTATTTGTTCCTGGTTGGTTTCATGTCTCGGTTTGTGGCTGATTTGTTTGTTCATGCCAATCGATGAAAGCTCTTGGATCTCCCTGTTTTCTCCTCTTGTTCTTATTCATTCAATTATTTCTTTTTATATTTAGCCTTTCTGTTGAAATAAGTCTGCAACAAAGAGAGACCATGTCATTGAATTTCTTTGGTTAAATTGATTAAAAATACCAAAGTTAATGTTTGAAAGAATGGGATTGAAGCTTCAACAAATATTGTGGGTCTAATATTTTTCCTTTTGTCCTCTACTTAACAATTTCTCTGTTTTTTTAAAAGCTGGTAAGAAACTGTTAAGTTTCATGAAAAGAACTATAACTAATGTTTCGATTTGGACTTTAGCTTCTGAGACTTTTTTTCTATCATTATCACACATTTTATTATTTGAAAATGCATATGTGCAAATATTCTGTGACAGACCTCTTTGTGTTTTGCAGTGAAGATGAAAGGGAAAATAAAGTGTGTTAACCTGCGGTGGATTTTAAAAGGTGCTGCTTATGCACATGGATGCACACAGAGAAAACAGCAGAAGTGGAAAAGAGGCAGCAGTTATGGATGGAGTGAAAGTTTGGCGGTTTGGGTTATTACCTGGATACTCGGGGTGGGACAGGCGCAAGTCGGGGCTGCACTAGGATGGACTGACGCCTCCCCTAAGAGAAATCACCGTATCTCATCAACATAGGAGGAAAGGAGAGGAAAGAAGAGGAGAGGAAAGGAAGGCTAAAAGTAAGAGGTGGGAGATGGGAGCCAAAATCAGGAGGGAAAGCTGGTGTACAAGACGAAAGGATTCAGAAGGGCAGTGAGGGCCGGAAAAACAAAACAGCCACCAAAACATAACACATACAATACACAACACAAAGTGAACAGAAAACAAGAACGTAAATATACAGATAAAATCCTTCCTGAAGCACATTTACATACAGATACAGAACATAATTGCCAAAACACCAAATGGTTTCAGATACTTAACAGCCTGAAAGCCTTCCAGCAGCATGCAATGCTAATGCAGCTCATCATTAGCAGAAGTCATGCAATAAGAAAACAAGAAGGTGTTAAATCGTGCAACTCCAAAACGACATCTGGATGTGATAACGGCTGATAAACTGGCTTCACAGCTGAATCTGGAACATTCCCTGGTTCAGAAAGGGAAAAATACAGCTTGAACAACATGCTTATTTCAATCATGCATCAACTCTACAGAGAGATAAATACAGATTAAAAACCCAGAAGATATTTACATCACTGTATTATGCAAAATCACACGCAGATCAGGAATAATTGTTTCAAAACGTAACTACCTTGCACACACAATGATTCAGACACTAATAAACGATGCGACAGTGAGAGGAAGAGATAAAGTTTAATCTGGACTAAAACACTTCTGTGACAGAACCGTTTTCCCACTAAGCAAAACATTTTTTAAATATAAATATTAAAGTACTGCCTACAAAATGCAATTCAAAAGTTATCTATACTGAATCTACCTAATTGCAGTATTTTTAGTAGCATACCATAAAGTATTTATATTGTTGCACTAACATGTTGTTCATCTGTCTAATTGATGTTTTCTGTTTCTTTGATTCTTGCTCTATTATAGATCTATTACAATCAATTTAATTAAGCCACTATTAAAAATTGCAAGACATTTAGTAATAATCTGCCAATGTTTAATCTTATATCGATCATTGGAAATGGTAAATAAAATCCAATAACATAAGAGTACCATTGGGGATCTACATCCAGGTGAGGAATCTTCATTCAGTAACTGAATTAATCACAAATAATTTATAAATTAAGAAAACTTCTGTCAAAGGTTCTTATTTATTTAGATAACTAACATTGAACATATGTTATTTTAATAAAACTCATTCTGAGGTCATATCTTTACTGAATCCCACTTGACAGAATCATAATTTCTACTTCTACACAAAATCCACATTATTCTCACTCTAGGATTTAATGAAAAGCTACAAAAAGCTTTTTTCTTTAAAAAAAATATAGTTTGGACAAAGTGAAGAAATTGCAGAAACTGACTGCACTACATCCTGTTGAATCACATTCAACTGAAATGCTCTAATGTATTACACTCTTAAAAAAGTGTGTAATAAAGATCTTTGTTGCATTCACATGAATCCTCTGCTCATGCTTAATGAACGTTTTGATTTCTGCTGCTTTGAAGGGAAACTAAGGGAGATCTCCCCTGAGGATTTCCTTTGATTTTTTCTCCCCAGCCTTTAATTGAGTTAACTTTGAAAATATGTCCAAAGAAAGAAAGAACTGTTTGCATTAGGACATGCCAAAGCAGAAAGGCTAATGAGAAACATTACGGATCATCTCTAGATTTTTAATTTAACATCCAGAATGCATTTGGACCGGAACCTTTTCCACCTTTAATGAGACATACATTTATCCTGCAACATTCAAACAAAAGCTTGACCACAGTTTGATTTAATGCTAACTTTCAGTCTTCTTCATTCATAACCATAATCAACTATATTGATTTGAATTAACCTGAATTAGGGTTCACCTGAAAAAGTGAACATTTTCAGCTGCATCCTTTGGTTTTGGTCCTAGTTTGCAAGTTCTGCTTGTGTTCAGATAGGCCTTTCCCCTTAATAAATAAAGTCTCCTTTTTTATTTGCTTTCATTATCTTTGTTAATAATAATAAATACTGAGGTTTTAAAGTGGGACTATCTGTAGGTGTGTTTTAACAGGATAATGTTACAGTATAACAGTGGAAATAAGCTGAACTTTAAAATAGAAAGAGAATGTAAGAACCATAAACGCGCAAAACCCTAAAATTGTCTCCAAATTTTAAATACAACTGTGAATAAACATTTAAGATGCATAAATAGAAATCATAATTTTAATATTTACAATATGTGGACATTAATGTTATATTATTATTAGTGTTACTGATTCTTTTACTTTTTTTCCTTTCATGGTTAAGAGATGCAGACGTCAATGAAGGAACAGTTACTCAGATTTCTTGTATTTTTCTTAGCAACATGACGGCCGAACATTACGTGAGTCGTTATGCTAACATGGACTTACTATATTTACAGAATGACTCATGCTCTAAAGGAGCCTGGTACAATCTGACAGCGGAAGAGAAGGAGGGGGGCCTGAGACCATGAAGCATCGCAGTGACGAAGCTCCTGAAGACACAGCCGCCTCAGGATCGTGACCACGCTGCACAGTTAGGTTTCATTTAACCCCCGGGTTCTGCATCATCTAATTTCAGGCGGTTCTGAACCCAGACCTGCTCCGAAAGAGCTGCGGATCCGGCAACACCACCACAGACACAGACAGACTTTCAATAGCTCCGAGGAATGCAAACAGTAACAGTCTTTCATCGTCAAAGCTCCCCGTTTTGCTTGCAGACGGATGACATTCAAACCCAAACATAAAGGACAGGTCAGGGACAGGGCAATCCAGTCAGAAGAGGGACCACACACACACTCTCACACACACACACACACACACACACACACACACACACACACACACACACACACACCCACACACACACACACACACACACACACACACACACACACACACACACACACACACACCCACACACACACACACACACAGTAGACCAGGTCATAGCAATAGCAAGGGGAGGAAGAGTACAGGAAAAGAAGAAAGGGGAAAACACGGCCAATGTACGGACTTGACGAGAGAAGAAGCAGTCTTACAGACCTGATCAGCGAAAATCCTGGTTTTTGGCTCATAAATGGCTCCTCCCCTTATTTCATCCTCCACAGCCATGAGTCTTGGAAGCAGAGAGAAAGAGAGAAGATTGGGGAGAGGGAGACAGAGGGTGGAGGGGGCAAAAAGAGAAGGAGTATTAGGAATTCAAGCTTAACAAGATGTTGAGCAGGTGCATCTCTAACTTCTGACTCAACAAAACCACCGTGATAAAGTTCCTGGTCACCTGCATCTCATATCTGCTTCCCAACTCCTGATAAGCTGAATACGTTTGAAGCTGCCAATAAGAGCGGCGCAGCAGTCACCCAAACCATGCTCAGGAGCCAATTTTCATCTCATGGAGCCATCTTCTCTTCCCACCCCCATGGGGTTCATCAAAGTGTTTCTGTCCAATTTAAGGTGTTTACAAAGTGCAATCCGAGGCCAACTGTGGAAAATTAGGCCTGGTTTCCGGTGAGGCGAACAAACCCAATCATCCCTAGGGAATTGTCCCATTTTATGTAACAGGAACTGACCAAGTCACGGGTAGAAAATCCTTTGACTGATCATTTCAAAGCCTCATCTCACTGATATGAGTGAAAGCGTTGCTGCAGTTTTCATGAGCCAGCGGCCGCGTGATTATCCATGAGCCAGGGATTTATTCCAGACAGTCATCCAATGATATTTCTCACACATATCTGTCTTATAACTAACTGGCTGAAATGCTGTTGCTTGCTGATGAGTGCCCAGAAAAGTTACTGAGAGTAAATAAAGAGTTTATGCTTCTCAAGGCTTCATTTTGCTCTCAAAACAGCAAAGGTCTCCGTATTTACCATTACAAAGAGATTAGTGTTAGGTTAGGTCTTCATAATAGTGAATAAATAGGTCAGTTCTCCAATTAATATTAATTCGTTTTTAATTAATCAAATTAGGGTTTAATCATCAAAGCCTTTCATCACATTCATATGATTTAATTGAGAACACAGAGGACAGGTTTGACAATAAAGAATGAAAATCCACAGGTAAAGTTTCAAACAGAAGTGTTTGGATGTTTTATTCCATGAACAGTGTACAGAGTTGAGAGTTATTTTACAAAAGGAGAAGAGAATAGGTAAACCATCAGCACAGACAGAAATATTTGCACCGTCCCAGAGAACAATGGAATGGAACATGGTTATACAGCATTAAGATTCGACATGACTTCAAAAGGCAGACAATGATTTGTGTGGGTGATATGTCACAAAAAAAATCCAGTTCAAGTAGTGTGCTTTTGAGGTCAAGTCGTACATTTAGTCAAAAATAAAAACAATGCATCTACCAAACATGAGGAATATTGTGCTACAGAGAAAAAGGCAGGAGACAAAAGTGTAGAAGATGTGAAGTCAATGAAACGACAGACCTGGTTCAAAAAGCGGCTGCAGATACACTGGTTTTTCATTTCCTTCAACATGTGCAACGAAAGCTTCAACTCTTTGATTGAAAATCTGCCTTTCATCCAACAAACTGGCATTCATTCTAGAACAAGAAATATTCGATATTTGCAGCTACTTTATACAGATCTATCGCAAATTTTAAAAAAGACTGAGAAACAAACCCTTGGCTGTTGCTATGAGCCATTTCAGTCACACACAAGCACACGCACACACACACACTACACACTCACACACACTACACACTCACACATTACCAATGTAAATTCATTTGCAAGATTAAAACATCAGATATGCTGTAGTACAATCTATACAGCCTATCAATATACTCTTGCTACAAAAGAGAGGCAGATATATGGACACCAGAAAGTTACCTATAACTCTGAAACAAAAAGAAAAAAACGCTCACTGATATGAACATCTATGAGGAATGGTTGATTTGGACTTTTGAGTACGGACCACATGCAGACCAGCAATGGGTATGTTAATGAATCAGTTCGCAAGGAGCTGGCACACATCCTACGAATATTATACAGCCATAAATGGATAAGAACATGGATCAATGTTTACCTTTCATCCAGGTAGAAAATGCTACTCCAATAGGCTAAAGCTAAAAACAAAACTTGCGATCTCTAGTTTCCTTCAAAGACATGCCAGCTCCTTGATAATTGAACCAATGACACACTCATAAGTTGACTGAATAGTAATGGTGCACCGATAAATTGCCTTGATTTTAGGTGATCTGCGATTTGCCGATACTGACGTGAGAAACCAATTTTATCTACCTTTGCAAAGGTCAGTAAATCTGCCACCGCCCGCTTTTGCTGTGGTTCACAACATCACCCCACTGTTGCCAACCAAACGACTTTATTGCTGTATTCAGCAACTTTTCAGACAAAAAAAAATAAAAAAAAATCAATATCGGCCAAAATCAGAAACTTTCAAAAGTTCACTGATCGTCCAGAAAACTGCAATCGGTGCACTCCTACTGAATAGGTGACAATTTACGTCCAAATTAGGCCATTCCTTCCAGCTGCATAACTGTTCTTATCAATGAGTGCAATGTGGTTTCTAAAACAATAATAATAATAATAATAATAATAATATTAATAATAATAATAATAATAATATGACTGCATAAGTTCAATGACAGTACTGACTAACTTTCTCAAACATCTATTCTGATCACCATGTCACTGGACACCACCAATGACAGACTGCAGGCCAAAAAGTCATACCGAGCATTTACAGCAAAATCATACAGAGAAAAAGAAAATCATGTTTGCTTTCAATAATAAATAATATTCCTTCCAGGCTTTCAATTAAGAAGCAGAAAAAGTCACAAACACTGTACAGAATAAACCAAACAAAAGAAAAACAAATTTAAAGTTCACACTTTGCAGAACTAGCATTTTGTCATAAAGTTGCGTCATGGTTGTCATGTTGCCTCTGTGGCATTTTGCACCTTACAGTACTCCAGGTCTTTATTCAGATACCATGCATGGCACCTGGTAGAAGAGTTTGGCAGGTAGTCACTGTTTCTTTATGTACAGAAAATGCATACAATATATCGGAATCCTGCATGTGCATTTGCACAAACAGCACATCTGGACATATTGTATCGATTATTGCGCTTGTTCGGCTAAAAACTTAGCTATTGCAAGGTTAAAATATCTCACTGTCATATACTTTTACTCTGTATATATCTATATATACCATTACTGCTATGGCTCTTGCATCACTGTGTTTAATATGATATGGATTATCTTAAAAAATAGATTATTACTAGGTGCAATACAGACCATAGATTTGATTCTCTTCCGTTGCTTTGCTCCATCTCTTCAACTGAAAGCAAACAGCTTGAGAAAGATAAATAATTTAATGTATATTTATACTCTTAATACAGTGACTAAAACGTGTAGCCAACTAAAGAGATATTAAACCTAAAAACAAAAAAATACATATTTATAAATACATATGCTACAGGTAAAGTGGATTCAGTAGATTTAAACTAGCATACCTTGAAATTTAAAGGAAGAGTTTGGATTTTTTTTTGTCTTTTGGACGCAGGGTTTTGTTAAGAGGTTAGGCCATTTCTTACCTTTAGCAGGAATCTCCTTAAATAAACTCATCTTGGATCAAAACTAAGATTCTTTAGCCTTCCCAGTATTACAACGAACATAAAATTGATTTCTACCATAAAACAAATTTACTTTCAAATATTTCCTTGCAGTTTAGGCAAATTATACTGAAAAAAAAAAATTGGCCATCTTGTTTGCATTAGAGTTTTCCCATTTTTAAAACATCAGCGTAACAGATCCTTACCAATGTTTGATGGGAAGATCACAGTGCCAAACTGAAACTATCAAAAACATAACTGTAAGAAAATTATAGATTTCTTTTTCAATTTGTGTTCATCCCAAGTCATCATGTAAGAGATGTCAAAGACTGGCACATTAAATCACATAAAGAATATGCAGTTTCCTTGTTTTTGACTCATAAGATGAGTAAATGAAGAAACTATGGAAAGCAAGTTTCCATACCAAAACAAAACAATGCAATTATGGTGTCATAATTACCATAATTAGCTGGTAATTATGACACTTTGCTGGAAGACCCACCTATGAGACTTGATAAGTGGTGGAAATAAGGAACTTGTCATGTTTTCATGCACGCTTCATTATCTGGTGTTCACTTGCAGCAGTGGTTTGTTTTCCTCCCTGCTCTGGTGATGAATTTTTTTAAATTATTTAAATAGAGAAAAATATGTCAATCATTTTAGCATTTTGCCGTTGTGTCGAACTAAGATTTGTACTCATCCATGAGTACAGGCTGAAGATGCTTTAAGATGTCAGAAATCTGCTTTAGTCTGGCTGTTACTTTATAGTTTCAACTTCTTCTCCTCATCCATGCTGCTGTTGTATGATAGAAGATACCAACAAGTCATAACCTCTTCACAGAACCTTGATCAAACAAAAATCCAAACTATTCCTTTAGCATTTGGCTTTGGTTTAAATTAGACTGCTGAGACCAGGCCTGGTCTATTGACATATACTCTGAGCTTAAAGTGAAGTTCACGCACAGAGCATTAAGGCTTCGCTGAAAAAAAACAAAGAATACAGACTGTTTTTAGTCCTGCAGGGAAAGACAAGATTTTTGCAAGTCAACCCAGGAATCATATTGGTCCTGAACTTGCATTTCTACCATAAATAATCTGCCATAAGGCGTCAGCTGAACGTAAAAGTTAACTGAGGAGGAAACAGAACATAAGGCTATGCTTGCACTTGTTTATTCGCTTAGATTCTGGAGTCCAGTCAACCCAACAGGATGGCCTGAGACGTTGCTTCTTGGCATCCATGCACTCTGTCTGCATTGCTCTTATGTGCACTCAAATTCCTAATGTGTCCAGATGATGCACAAGTCCTGCAATGCACGGTCTGGCTCAGTGATCTGTGAGTAGAAACTGACTCGGAAGCATCCAGTCACTTAATTCATCCCAAGGTCAAGGTATGTCAAGGTATAAGTAGGCCTTGATAAAGTCTGCATTCATTTGAAGCTTTTACCCAGAGGGAGATAATCAAGGTGATTATTCGCTAATGTTCTCATAGTTCCTCTATACCTTTCTGCCTGAATCTTCACATCATATTGATTCAAGTTTTGTCTGTGATGTTCTGTCCTCCTCATACTATGTATACAAAAAGGAGAGAGGTATTAGTCCCCATGTTTCTTCTGCGGAGAGAAACATCAGCAGTCCTTCAGTGAACAGCATTCACCTTCGTTAGGAATGGAAGAGCTAATATCAAACCACGGTCTTCCAGAGTCCTGTGCAGTAAAGTCCGTAACAATCATTTCAAAAGTGCAGTTTTTTCCCCCTTTCTGAGTTAATAAATTGTCATTCCTTTTGTGCTTTTACTGGGAAATCCTCTGGAATATTGGAAAACTAGGTAGAATTATCCGATATGATTCCAAAATCCAGTAAAGGAGCATAAAAAAACAGCACGGGATGAGGGAGGATGGTTTAAGGTTCTTTTATAAGCTCAGTTAGAGCGTTACAGATGCGTTTTCCTTAACGGGCCAGCGGGACTCCCTGTCTTCATTCCGAGTCTTCTTTCCTGGAGTGGATTAGAAGTGGCAATATTCTCTGTCACAGATATCTACCCTTCAGTTGCAGACCACAAGATGACTTTCACAAGATGTGAAAATATGGCAGAGTTTTCTTTTTGGCTAAACCTTTCCCACAATAAATCACTGCTAATGTGCAGCCTCACATTAATTCTAAAACGCAGGAACTGTTTTGGTTTCATGCCTGAACACAACTGAGAAGCGATCAATATTCCACTTCTTACTCATGAACCACTTAATTTGCTGGAGATCAATAACAACTAAGAACTGCTCTCACGGACTGGCCTCATTGATATTTCACAAAATCACCCAATAAATTAAGACTCAGCTCCAGATCTCTGCAGTTTGCTAAATACGATGCTGTAACAAAGAACAAACCGCATCGTAAGGATCTGACAACAGATTTACCGGAGCAATTCCTAAGTGGTAAATGAAAGACAAATTTTTTCTGCTTTGAAAAAAAACAACAATCAGGGCAACATAACCTTTGTACTTATTTAACAAGACAGAGATTTCTGCTCTCCATATGAAAGTATCTCACTTCAGTTGTATCTCTTTGCAAACTGTCTGCCGTCCTTGTCGATGTAAAGTTCCCCGCCTGACAGGATTGAATAAATCTGAAAAGTTTCCCACACTGCACTACACAGAGCAAGATATCTGGTAAAAAGAAAGAGTAATTTGTTCTTTAGGAAATAAATTTGAATATTCTCTGTTAGTACTTTTCCAGGTTTATGATTTAACTTGTCAGTTATGTTGTATGGTGGAAGCCCTCTACGTTTACACACTTCTCAGATTAGAATAATTTTAATTATGTTTAGCAATCTGGCATTTAGAGAATTTGCCACTTTTACCACATGTCAGGGGAAAAATGATGTCTTCTTCCATTAAATGCTCCCCATTAAAGTGTTTGTTCTGCCTATGAAAGAACAGCCCAAAAACAGCCTCCAGTTACCTGTTAATTATTCCTTTAATTTGGGAGTCTTTCTCCACTTGCTGTTGTCGTAGCCTCCTCTCGCTGTCGTCGAGACGGTTTTGGTACTGTAGGAGGATCTTATTGGTCTGCTGCTCCTGCACTAGGAGCCTCCTCTCGTACTCCTCCAGCTTTCTGTGAGACATCAGTAGACGCTCCTTCAAAGAGTTGATTTCCTCCTCGTACTCTTTGACCTGAGGCAGCGACAGGAAACAGCTTGGTTTGACATGTTTGGAGGTTAACAGGGCTCAAACGTGCAAGTAAATGCAAACACATTTTGTAGTTTTGAACCACCTTACATTTCTTTGCAGTTTGTTTCTTGCATGCAGTCAGACTAAACTGAACCAGAGTGAAAAAGTAATAAAAGCTGAAATAAAAACTCTTAAACCAAAAATCTGTTTTTTCGGAAGCAACATAGTATAAAGTAAAGTGACAAGAGTCTAGACTTTGTAGAAATACAGTTTATGGAATGTAAAAATATAGTGGTGGGATTTAATTAATAACTTAAATTGAGTTCATTGCAGGGTATATAATTAATTCATCACAATTAATTGAAACTGTATATCAACAAAATGAGATATGTTTTCAAATCATGAACACATTTTTCTGCTAAATTAAACATATAACCTCTGCAACAAAGATATTTATGATTTCTAATGTGTTATTTAGATTATTAAAATATCAGATTCATACAAAGTGTTATTCAGCTTCTATGAAAAAAATCCTCCTTAAGTAATATATGAGGATCTATGGCCACATGTTGTTCTTTATTCTGAATTAAATTAGTCAACAATATCTACAACTTAGGCTCAATTGTGTTTATATTGTGTCTCTTGACAGTGTTGATATTATCTGAATTTGGTTCAGGAAAAGAAGCACTGGTGTTAAAACGACACCTACCCTGTCCATGCGCGACTCATCCATGCTTTTTGAATACTCCTTGAGCTTGAAATCCTCTCGGTCAATTCGTGAACTTTCGATGTCGGCCGACAGGTGAGGCATGTTGGAGACCCAGGCCACTGTTCGCTCGTTCGCTGGGGTCGGGGGATTGAGAGTGGTAGGTGACTGGGAGCCCTGGGAAGACAGAAGAAAGGCTTAGGCTACTATGGGACAAGAAGGCACAGAAAGGCTATTCACATGTATCGCTGCGAAAAAGTATTTTTATCTATGTTCTAGTGCAAATACCTTAGAACACTTGAAATAAGACAAAACTTGCAACTAACTTTTCAGCAAGATAGGAGCTTGTATTAAGTCAATAATTCCTTAATATTGATACAAAGTATGAGTTCTACTGGCAGACTGTTTCACTTGTAACATGGGAAAAATGTCTTGCTATAAGTGAAATAATCGACCAGGGAAGCTAGTAATTTTTCATCTATATTAAGGAATTATTAGGCTGAAGTTTTCACATGTTGATGTTAGAAGTATTTTTTTAGCTCCTATATTTTGCTGGAAAGTTACTTGTAAGTTTTGTCTTATTTCAAGTGTACTAAGATATTTGCAATATAAAACAGACCAAAAATAAATGGTAAGATTTGTGTTTTTGCAGTGTACACTGAAGGAATTCAAAATACTTTACAGAACTCAAGCAAAATACAAAATTACATAAATGTAATGCATAAAAAAATAACTACTAAATTCAGAATAAGCTCTGAAGTGGTTGTAAATTATTTTCATAACCACTAGGAAATTATTCAAAGTGTCTATAGTTATTATATAAAAACCATGCAGTCGTCCTCCAGAGAAAGCTGTGAGAAGACATGATGACCTGGAGAAGATGAGACATAGAGAGTGTGCAGGTGTTACCTGTTTACTCATGGTGGGTTTTAAAAGGTGCTGTTGAGACTGCTGTGGTGACTGCTGAGTGCTCTGACTGGTGGTCCCTTGTGGACTCCCGCTTTCCCTGACAGAGCTCTGCTGGTGGGGAAGACCCGGGGCAGTGTTGTCCTTGACCGATAGCTGCCGGGGCCCGTGCTGTCTGCCGCCGTAGCCAGACTCTGGAGACTGGAGGAGGTTCCCGCTCTGCGGACGGCTTTTACCAGAGGCGGCGGGCGCGGCCGCCGCACTGACAGATAGCTGGTGGGAAGTCTGGGACTTGACGCGCTGGGTGGGAGGCGGAGCAACAGAGCTTTGGCGCATAGGTTGAACGGTGGAGGGAGGAGTGGTGGCCAGGGAGGAGTGGGACGTTCCCGTCTGGGAGGCCATTCCCATCATTTCATGTTGCTGATGGAGGTTATCCTTGGAAAGAAAACAAGTGCACTGGAAATTATTTATAGATTTTTATAGCCTACTTGTTTTTACACTACAAAAACACAAATTGTATTTTTATCCTAGTTTCTAGTTCAAGAATCTTAGTAGACTTGAAATAAGACCAAACTAACTTACATGCAACTTTTCAGCAAGAAATATGAACTTGTTTCAAGTAAATAATTCCTTAATATTGATGAAAAAGTACTTGTTGCATTGGCAAATTATTTCTTTCATGTAATAAGTGAAATAATCTGAACAAGTACGTTTTCATCAATATTTAGGAATTTTTGACATAAAAAAAGTTCATATTTCTTAAAAGTGAAACGAAGGTCATTCCTGAAGGTCAGAGTTTCTATGGATCTATTAAAGGAGCTCAGAGTCCAGGGAGTTTGCTGATGACTTGATGGCTTCAACTTTGCTGAAAAGTTGCATGTAAGTTAGTTTAGTCTTATTTCAAATGTACTAAGATACTTGCAGTAGAAACTAGAATAAAAATACTAGACAACAATTTGTGTTTTTGCAACGAAGGACTCAAATTTAACTGAGCACTTTAGTCGTAATTATAGTTTAGTGTGATTTTAAAATTGACATTATAGCTTGGCTTTTCTGATGCCTTGTAAAAAAGATAGACTCTACGCACACAGAAAAGGCCATTTACTGAAAGAACAACACAGTCATAACAATTAATCCAATCCATTAGTCCAAGCTGTACAAAAAATATCTTTTTTTTCTACCCAGAACTGCTCAAGTGGCTGTTTTAGCCTCACCTGGTTCACATTCTGTAAAAATAAAAATGAAAAAAATCTCCTATGAAGCATCCTTTGCTATCAGTTTATTGATCAAATAATCTAAAAATTAACCAACAGATCAGCTCTAAACTGTAGTGATGTTGAGTTGAGCGGAAAGGGCTGAGATTTTCACATGTTGATGTTAGAAGTATTTTTTTAGCTTCAGCTTCATGAAATCAGGCCTCCTGCTCTTTCTAAAACAAAGATCAAAAAAGTTAATTTCTTATAATACTGCCCCTATAATGTATAATTTCTAAGATGATATAAAATAAGCTTAAGTAGTTAAATGAATAATCTACACAATGTGATAATTTTTTTTTATCAGATTAATCGATTGCCAAAATATTTAACAGAATTACTAAAGTAATTGTTAGCAACAGCCTTGGTAGGACTATTACACAATGTCACCAGGAGTCTAAAAACACTGAACTTTTACCTGCATATGCATGGAGATTTGCCTGCGTCCGTAGTCAGCCCTGCTGTAGTCATCACTGTAGCTGTGCGAGTGGATTATGCTGGGCTGGCCCAGGTGACCATCCCGGGTCCTGAGCGTGGAAAGATCCTCACTGCGAGAGAACCCCCCATGGGCGAACTGTGGCATGTAGGCCTGGTGAGAGGGCTCGGGGTCAGGGGCCAGGAGCAGGGGCGCTGGGGGCTGAGCTCGGCTGTGCTGGTGATGGAGCTGTTGTTGTGGCCCGTCAGCCGTCGCCAGATGAAAGAGAGGATTCTGGAAGGAAAGCGGGTAGCGCATGGCGGCGGCCTGGTGTTGCTGCTGTTGGGATAGCGAGTCGGTGGTGGTGCCCATCTGGCTCAGCTGGCTCAGCCGGAGGCCGCCTGACATGCTGGAGCCGCCGGAGCCAGCTGACAACCTCCCACCGGCCCGCAGCTGGCTGCTCAGGCCCGACCCCAGGCCGCCACCGCCTCCGCTGCTCAGCCCACCGAAGCTGCCCATACCGGCGATGGAGGCCTGGGAGGAGTTGAGCATGTCCACCGACTGCAGGTTAGACACGCTGTTCATTCGGGAATCCTGGAGGTCCATCATAGATACGCTTTTATTTACACTGACAGGCTAAATAGTAAGGGAAATGAGAGGCTAATGAGCCCCCTGATAATAAATGTTAGGTGGGCACGGATGACATGGGTGAGGGTGGTGCGGGTGTTTTTACCACGAGGTCTGTCAGGGAATCGGAATGCCTGAAAGTATTTCCCAGGAAATACCGCTAGGATGAGTTGCATGGTGAATCAGTGGGAAAAAAGCAAATGTCATGATAAACTAGAGCCTCAGTAACATGATGGCAGACTCTGTCAAGTATGACTAACATGCATGTCATACTAACCTCACTAACCAGAGAGAGAAACTAGCGGATGGGATGATGATTCCCCTGGTTCAGCGTGACCGGACTCACCTTAGCGTCTGGTTCCGTGATGTCCGAGCTGCTCGTGCAGTACGCCGGGCTGGAGCGGGCCAGAGGCGGCCGCGAAACATAGAACATGTCTTTGGAGGCTCGATGAGGGTGATCGCGGTCCTGAAAGCTCAGCTGGGCGCGGGATGGCATGACCCCTCCGGTGGAAGTAGGGGAAGGCAAACGAGTGATGTCTATGGAGCTGGACAACAAGAGGGAGTAAAGACAAATTTGTGTTTAATAGTGTACAGGAAATATTCATTCAACACCTGGAACCAGTTAACTATCACCAAATGAACTTTAGACTGATGCAGAAAATGGCCACTTCCTGTAGAGTTACTGGTTCTGATCAGTCCTGAACCTTTTTTTTTTTTCTTTTACCATTTTTTTCTCCGAAGAGTTTTTTTTTGCGGCGCTAGTGGCTCGTATTTTTTGTGACAGTAGGCTGACAGGAAGGGGGAAGGAGAGGGGGGAAGACATGCGGCGAAGGCCGCCAGGACCGGGAGTCGAACCCGCAACGTCCACGTCGAGGACTAAGGCCTCCAAACGTGGGGCGTGCTAAACCACTGCGCCACCACTCCTGAACTTTTATCTGATAAAAAAAAAAGCAGCCAAGGTCCAATTTACTGCAAAATCTTTCTATAAAAGCATAGAACTTGTATAAATAAGCAACATAATGTAACATCAAATCATAAACATTATGCTCCTTTATATACGGTTTGAAGATTGTTGAAGTCGCTTATCCTCCTGAAAGTGACTGGAACAACTAGAACATTTTAAAGTGTAGTTTTTCTTTTGCTGATCTTGTTTTTTCTTATATTTTGCTTGTATTGTTGTTTTTGTATTTCCTTCTAATTCATGTAAAGCACTTTAAACTGCCTTGTTGCTGAAAAAGTGCTATATAAATAAAATGTCTTCTTCTTCTTCTAAAGCTGATCAAAGTTTTGATTTCCTCGAGTCTTCATAAATAATGATGGACGGTCCTGCATTAATGTTCTTACCTGTTTAAATCCCTCATCATGAGATTCTGGAACTCTGACGAGATTCCTCGGTTAAAGCTTGGTCGAGACAGCAGCCTGTCCGACTGTCTGTCCTGCACCCGGTCCGTCTGGTGGCTCGGCTGCCTCTGGAGGTGAGGGTTACGCAACGCCATGCTGATGTCATTCAAGAGGCGGGGCAAAGGGCCCAGCTTGATGATGGCATCCTGTGGTCAGAAGTGAAATAAAACTTCAGAAAGTCAAAGAAGTTTTTCTAAAAAGCTGTGGCTTATTAATTTATTTAAAAAAAATCAACTAAGTCATATGGAGAAACAAACATTTTCTCTGTACTTTTATATGTTGTAGTGTTGAGAAAATACAAAAAATGAAACAAACCACCTCATGTTGAAAGTAATGACATGGGACGGAAATCCATTTATCCACGTTTTTGAGGCTAAAGTTAGGGGTGGTTGTGTTGTTAGCACAAGGCAAAACTGGGACGTTTACCAAGTAAATATCTGTATCGACAAAACCAATATTTGAATAATCTGGTGATTCAGTTTCAGCTAGTTGATTATGGTTTTGGTAAGATACAGGACAAAGACATTAGGCAAATAAAAGTCTTATTAACTAACCACAACATAAAACAATGTAGAAATAACACAATTCCCTAATTAACTTCTACTGATTGCAATTGTTCATTAAAAAGAGTGAGTCTGTGTCGTCTGCACATAAATTAAATAGGATTCATATTTTTCCTTCAATAGTTAAAATTCAATCATATCTGTCAGGTTTGAGGTATTTAATTTTGCATAAATGTATATTTTTGTGTTGCAGTAAGATTTTTTTAGCTGCCTGAATTTGAAAGACAGCAGACGCTTTGAGCGCAAATACTACAAAGGACTACAGTCCTGAAAATGTAAGAGCTTGATGTTTGAGATGTTAAGCGTTTAACTTCAGTTTACATTGGGAGAACTGATCGAGTTTCACCTTGCTGAGCTGAGCCATAACCTCCCACAGGAGGCTGTGCAGGATAGACAGCTCCCTGCCCAGATCGATGTATCCCTCAAAGCCGCCTGCGTTGCTGACGCTGTCCAGGTTGGAGATCTCGTACAGGAATTGCTGCATGGAGCCCCACTCCATCTCTAAAAACTCATTCATGAAACACATGTACTCCTCCTTACTGCCAAACCTGCAGGAGGAGCAGAAACAGAAACCAGAGAAGAAGGCGGAGTGAAATCAAACAAGATTTAAAGAATAAATTATGTAAAACTGGATTTTAGGTTCTTTTTCTTTGTGTCATAACTTCTTGAATGTAATCTTCTGAATTCTTCTGTATTGTAGTACTGAAATTTCATATGAGAATATTAGGTGAAATAATTTAACTTAACAAAAGTAGGCTAACTTTGGAGACCACAGCAAAGAACAATTATACAAAATAAATTTAGTTTGTTCAATTCTAAGTCAGGACTCACCTTGCTTTAGCATGTCACAGTAAGCAGTTAATCGCATAATAAATGAAAATGAGCTCAATAATTTCCATTCTGATGATTAATATTATTTGAAGGGCAATTTTGCTTACAAAGACTTCATAATCCATTTTTTTGTGGCTTTGCTTGTGTGTGGTTTTTATTTCCGTTTTATTTATTGGTTTTGGTTGTTGTGTTTTATTTCTTCCAGTTGCAGTGTGTTCTTTGAAAAGATTTATTGATCTTTGAGAGGGTGAACTTAGATTAATACATCATTATCAATTTATTACGTGAAAATGTTCTCCAAAATGACAATATTAATGTTTATCACAATAATTACTGGGACAATTTACTGTAGCAAAATTTGTTATAGTGACAAGCCTCGTCTGAACTCAGTGTTGTGTTTTCCAAGGCCAATCATCAGCTATAAAAATATAATTTCCTAATTATTCATTATAATAAGTGTACAGGTGTGTATCTGTTACATATCAGATCACATCTATGACAAGATTTAGGTAGTTACAAGTTCACATTTTCTTTAAAAACTGAAGCAGTACTGACTTGGAGAAGTTTGCGAGGTTTTGCACTACTTTAGCGATAAGAGTGAGCGTGCGTGATGTCTGCTCGTCGGGATACTCCTGGGTGAGATTGAAAAGTGACGGGGACATGATGGCGGGACACAGGAAGCGCAGGAAGAGCGATCCGCTGATGAGGCGGTCAGCGATGTCTTCCCGACCCCTCTCGGCACAACGCACTCTCCAGGACGCAAAAACCTCCTTTAGCTCACGTGGGAAAACACTGTGAGGACACAACATGCATCTCAGAATCAAACAGCAACATCATGGCTGCTTCCTCGGCTCGCTAGGAGAAAGTAAATCTGCAGGCCCATCAAACTTTATAAATAACTTTGTTTATTTCTGCAGTAATTAGGGGCTTACCAATGGGAATTAACGATTTTGCAGAGAGCCAGTTCGCAGCACATTCGAAGATTGGCTTGGTGGTCTGGTAGCACAGAGGGTGGTATTCTCATAGGGTCCACTTCGCAATTTTCCTCTGACTCATACAAGGCCCTTATGAACTCCCCTGCAGATGACATTTAATTTGTAACAAGTCCAGAGTTATTATTTTAAATAACAGCATCAACCAAAACTCAAGTGTTACAGAAAATAAATGAGAAATCAAACATTTCTGCAACCCAACCCTTTGGAAAAGTAAAATGCTTGTTTTTCTTTTCTGTTTCAAGAAGTATTGATCAATCATTTTAACTTTAACGCTGAATAGTAAATACTCTTTAATGCTGAAAATAAAAGCACCACATACCAGCTAAAACTGTAAAAATGTTAGTGTCAAGGTTATGATTGACACTAAACAGACACAGTTCACCTTTAGGAACAAAGTCAACCTGATTTAGATCTTACATATGGGTTTCACTAACATGTAATAAGCTGTATATTAAACATGTAGATGTAAATTAGGTGTTTTACTCAATGGGCAACTCAATGTTCCCCGAGCACTTCAGCTGTTTCTGGTTTATTACCCATTGGGTTGAGTGTGTGGTTTTCCAGTTTATCCATGAGTTAAATGCCAAGGTCACAGTTCTTTGCATAAACCAAGCTTGGGGAAAATCTACTTATTATGTATCACATGATTCAACTGAGGCAGAAATTATGCCCTCCCATGAATCAGATTTACTCATCAAATCAGTTTATGCTCCTGATGTTTGGGAGAGATGAACAGATTTAGGGTTTAGCAGGAGAATTGTGCTCGTGCTGCCAGAGCTTTCTCTAAACAGCTTAACTTTAAAAATTAGAAAACGATCACAGAATAATTCAGAAAGAGAGAAGACAAATTATGGTTGTTCAGAGGGCAGAAGGCCTGAACTTTGCTGTTGTCAGGGATGATCTGGCATCGAAAACAACAATAAGACTAAGATTTTCCACCTCAGTTCTTTTAGATTTATTTGCTCTTCTTCTTCTGAGGCTGTGTTCACACAGCAAGCAAATGTGACCCAAATCTGCTTTTTTTTTTTGCCTATGTCCGACTTTTTTACGGCACTGTGGATGGCCCAATACTTCTTCTGCGAATGCGGGTTGCTTTGGGGATGTAAAACGTTCACTCAAAAGTCTAATTAGTAATACGAAAGACCAGGCAAAAAAAATAAAAATAAAACAATTCCGATTTTAACAAAAAAATTTGGAAGACCTGCTTTGTGAATATAGCTTAAATCTTCTCAGACCTGCTTCATGCTATTAAACAAAATCAAATGTGTTAGACAAATAGTGAAGGTTTCTGGTTATCAGAACTAAAAAGGAAATGAGAAACTTCTCAAAAATCTTCCTCACATTTTTGACTTTATTTTGAAATTTTGGGTTTCATATATTTATGAAATTTACTTTATATTTACTTTTGCTGATTTTATTTTTTGTTTTTCTTATTACTGAATGTTTCCTCTTTACATAAACAAAGTTATTGTTCATCAAGACTAATAAATTTTTTTTTTTTTATCTTAGGTAGTTAAAAAGTAAGTTTTGTTTGTAATGTCCAAAATATAAATACAATTTGTATAATCCTGAACATGATTTGAAAAAAAGAAAAAAAGTTATTTTATACTATTCTATTCAAACTAAAAATGATTCATTTCCCCTCAGTAATACTGACAGATATTTCCTATGGTTTTTATTTTTATGGCTATAAAAATTAAGCCAAGAAACAAATTTTAGCTGATCTGAGCGAAGAGTACTGAAAGATTATTTTTCAGTTATGATTTGGAACATGAAAGATACGGCTGGGTCGACTCACCGATAGCATCCTTGAGGTACTTATGTCCGATCAGTTTGAGGTACTCTTCTATGGCTTTGGTGGCCAGAGTGTTCTCTCTGAATATAAGGTGTTCTCGGTCGATAAATCTGTCTACCTCACACATGGCCATGTCAGACAGGAAGTCCTGCAGACACAGGAGGACTGCACTCAACTGTTGCTCCTCAATCTGATTCTGAGCTTTCTGCAAACAGCGGTGGCCCTTACCTTCGCCTTCCCCGTGCTTTGCAGGATATGCACCAAAGCACAGGCCACTTCCTCTTTACTCTTCACGCTCAGCACGGGCTCCAGCACGGCGCACAGGGTGCGGTAGTTGTTGGTGACGTACTCGGCGAACTCTTTGTACAGCTCCATGGGCAGGATGTTCATGGTTTGGAAGCGGGATTTCAGGCGAAGCGACGCGTTGATAATTTTCCCTCCTCCGACGCCGGCTCCCTTTGTGAGAACGCTGGGCTGGATGACTGGGTACCATTGCTCCACAAACTGCCGCCCGGTGATGCTCGAGATGGGGATGCTGACCAATCCTAAGTATGTGCTCTTTTCCTTCACGATACACAGAAAAGGTACTCATAAGCATGTAAACTGTATCCGTAGAGCTGAAGGGAAAAAATAAACACCAAACTGGAAAAGAATTGCGATTGTAACTCATGGTTATAACTATAAAATCTAACTCAGGATGTTTGCAAACTCCCAAAACTGACTGGAATTTTTACTTTTGCATTTTGCTGTCTAGTGTATAATAGTAGTTCTGTTTGTGATGCAGTTTGCGAAGTTACACAGTAATTAAATAACAGCGATAATTTGGGTTATTTAGCCCAATTAATAAATATTTAGTTCACAAATAAAATACTTAGCTTCAAAATAAATATTAAACATTGGAAGTAAATATGTAGTATTTAGTTTCCAAATAAATATTTATATTGAAGCTAAATATTTAGCACCAAATTGGTTAAATCAATTTGCTGATTTAAACTAAATATTTAGATTGAAGCTAAATATTTATTTTGCAAGGCAATTATTTAGTCTAGCTTGCTGTCTACATATTTAATCACCAAATATGGATGCCATAATTGCTGACTGATAAATATTTGAAGATAAATATCCAGTTTCAAAATATTTTCAAGACAAATATTTAGTTAGCAAATCAAATATTTAGTACAGAAACTAAAGATTTGATAAGCAAGCCTATATTCAGACTAAATGTTTAGTTTGGAACAAATTATTTGCATTGAAGCTAAATATTTAGCAAGGATTTTAGTTTAACTGAACATTTGCTTTGAATTTAAATATTTAGCTCGCTAACTTTATTTAGAGCTTCCAAAATAAATATTTAGTTTGGAGCAAAATATTAAGTGTACAGCTAAACATCTAACTTATTCAGCCTGCTAACTAAATATTTAATGTGTATTTAAATGATTATTATCATTAACTTTATTAAAGACACATAAATCCATTATAATTTTTTTTGTAAAATTAGTAAAAATATTTAGTTTGCAAACTAAACTCTCCTCCACCCTGCTAGGATCGGTCGGTCACCTTCCGTCTCTTCTTATCCGTCTCTTTGTACAGATGAAGGCGAAGGTTGCGGACGGCCGGCAGGTTGTTGAACTCAAAGTGCTCTCCCCAGAAGACGGTGTCGGTGCGGGGCTTGCTGGTGGTGCGGGCGTACAGCATGTCGTCCAGGCACAGCTCGCAGTAGTAGCGCTTCTTAGCTGGGAGCTCGCGGGCTTCAATTATCCACAGTTTCAGCACATTGTCCACCCTCCGACTGTTGTCCTGCATGAAGATGAAACCAGCTCAAACGCAGTTTACAGCACTTAACACCAGGCTTTTGAAAAATCTTTGCAGAGAGACGACACAATGTCAGGAGAAAGATACGAAAATGCAACAAAACACGTCAAGGACAGAGACGAGGAGACGGAGAGGGTGAATAATGGGCAGCAGCAGGTCATCCTGCAGAGGAGAGACATGACTATATTTGTCTTGAAGTTGAAAAGCAGCCTTAAATTCGTCACACAGAGGCATTAAACTGCATGATAGACACACAAAAGACAAATGACGAAAAATAAAAAAATAAAAATCCTGCATTTCATCTGTGCAACAAAGACACAAACAATGGTAATTATGCTTCTGTGGTGAATTCTTATCATGATCACAAAGCGTGTTTTATATTTGACAACTCCTGCTGCAGGAGAGAGGGGACTGCTGGTTGCTGAATCACTGTCGTTAGCCTCATACTATTCAGCATCTCATTTTAAACCCGACACATGCCATGATCTTCACAACCAACGGCTTTTGTCCTCTTTTATCTCTGGTGTCAAACGAGAGGCATCATTATTTCCAAACCCGTGACTTTGAATGTTTTTGGGCATCTGGTGTCTCAGTTTGCCAGAGCAGAGAAACCAGTATGGGAGCGGGTTCTCAGCCTTGAAATCGTCACATGGCTTCCGTCTTTCTTTTATAGCTCAGATTTGACTGCTTAAAAGAAAAAAAGACTTCCAAAGTGAATCAAAGTCAGGTACGTTAAAAAGAATGATGGCAATTCTTCGCTCTGCTGGTACGTCTGGTCTGAGATACACAACTCCTAATGTTCAGGAGGGGAGAGATTTATCTGTGAAAACATCCGTTAGGGATCCTCAGAGTGCCGTGACTCAGCCAGGACCCCTGCAGCCCGAGCATCTGGACGGAGAACATCCAGCTCGCATGATGTTTCATCTCAGACGGCTTTAATTTGTCTCCAGTCCCTGGACGCTATCGAAGCCGCATGTCTCACATGTTTGCTCACTTTTAACAACCGACAGGAGGAAGCACAGGACGGTTTCGCACAACTATCAGATCCACAGGGAAATTATTGATATTACTTGGTGCTGAGATTAGTTCAACTAAAGATGTGAGGATGAAAATATGATCTCACTGCACGGGGAGAACTTCACGTCAGTGCTGCAAAAATATGCAGTTTGTGTTCAGAACAATGATCGAGTATTTTGCTTCGATTTGATGTCAGTTTGATCCAGTTTAGCAGCTGTTGAGATGCACACTTTGGAGATTTTAGGATTAGATCTAATACCTCCTGATTAAGGGGGATAAAGTAAGAATCACAATTGTTCTTCAAAGCGTGAAGTCGCATCAGAGTATTTAAATAACTGTAACAAAGTCAGACTGAAAGGAAATGTCAGGGTCCCTTATTCTCAGAAAACAAAAAGACTCAGTAATATCATTTAATCCACCAAATCAGCTTGCATCACACTGATTTATTTCTTCAGCGGAAAACACTGCTTATATTCTACAGTATTGTAAAAAAAGGTTTTAAACAAATCTAACTCCATGTAAAAAAAACCATTTTGTTTCAAAGACTTTGTTGTAATCTCTTGAAAAAGGTCATAATCAAGCTTTGCTAGATTCTTTTTAGGTTTTCTTTGGACTTTAGCTGCTTTCTCCCTCACCACATGCAGACAAACAACTGAAAAAAAGTCCTGCCATAAGACACATAACCCTACTGTCAGTTTACATCTGAAATTTCTCTGGAGGTCACCTTGCTGGAGCTAAAATCTTGCTTTCTCTCTGTTAGACTGTCTTATCTTTGAGGTTCTTCACAAATTCAATGCAAGACATTGAAACAACTTGACTTTTGTGACAGACTGCTGGCAATAATATGCCTCAAGATTCACATGAATAGATGATGTGTTTAGTTCAAGAAATAATCAATTAATAATTGATTCAGATGAATCAGTTTCTTTCATAAAATGTTAAAAGATTAGATATTTGACTCTGGAGCAGCAGGTGGTTTTATGTTCGCAAATCTTGCTAAGATTCAGTATTAAATTTGCCCCAGCTGATCCAGACCGACCACACCTGGTAATAAAAATCCATCCTGAAGAATCAGATCACAGCGACCAGCTCCATATGAAGAGAAACACAGAGCAGCATGTCAGCTGAGCAACAATCAGGACACAACAGGTCTGCTGATGTTTCTGTAACTCAGCTGAGATTCATCTGAGTCGCATTTTTAACAAAGCTCAGAACCAAAGCACAAAAATCACATCTTTTAGAAGCACAAAAAACATGTGGCAGTGTAGCTGTTTTCTGCTGGTCAGTGCTGAGCCATGCTAACCTCTGCTGCTCAAATTTTGTATTCAAGTGTGAGCTTTACATTTCCACTCAACCAGCTTGATCTAAGCTAACTGCATCCTCTGCATTTAATTATGCAGCTATTCCTCAAAAATAAGACATCCGTAAGCTTCCAGGCATAACAACCTACGGCGTCCAAAACTACCTCTTCATGGATCATAACCAGTAAGAGTAGAACTACTTCGACTTGCTTTTACGCAAGTAAAAGTAAAATGTAGCTATCCAGGAAATGACTAAAGTAATAGTAAATATGTATTTGATAAAAGGCTATTCAGGTACTGTAACTAATGAAAACATCTATCATTTAAGATTTTAAAATTACATCACCAGATGGATCACAATATAAAGTTATGTGGAAATTTGGTTATTTTAAGGACCAAAATAAATAACATACTAATAAAACAACTAAATCAGGCAAAATAAAGAAAAAAAATTAAAAACAATTTTCTTTCAATATAAAACTTGAATAAAAACTCCAGGTGTATGTCTGAGTCTGGTGATTTTTTTCCTTAAAACAAGATGTTCTTCATTCAGTGAAGTTACTCACAGTAGGTAGAGTATCCAGTAATTTTACTGTTAACAGTGACGACAATTACCGTAATTTCCGGACTATAAGCTGTGGCTTTTGTCACACGGTTTCAACCCTGCGGCTTATACAACGATGCGGCTTATTTATGCATTTTTTTTCCTAACGGCCGCCAGGGGGCGCTCGAGCAGAAAAGGTAAGAGTGCGACAGGTAGAATATATGTGTCAAGGAAGACGCAAGTTTAATGTAACTTAACACGTCTCAGTGCTCAGGAGGAAGATGAAGAGGCTCTCAGTGATTTTTACAGGTATGTTTTTTTAAAACCAGTCCTTTTAGTGCTGTGCTACCGTGTTGCTGCGGTTACTGCCGCGTCACAGGCTCTGTTTGGAAAGAAAAGCTAAGGTATATTATTAGAACTTTGAAAGCTCTTTCTGTGCACCGTCTGTATGTAGGCACCTGCGGCTTATACACAGGTGCGGCTTATGTATGTACAAAATAGTTTTTCCTTTAAAAATGTACTGGGTGCGGCTTATAATCGGGTGCGCTCTATAGACCGGAAATTACTGTAGTAAGAAAATTACTCCAGTAAAAGTAATAAGCACAACTTAGAAAAATACTCCAAAAAGTTGTCTCCCCCCAAAAAAAACCCCAAACCCAAAACAAAACTAAATTTGCTATGAGTAAACATAGCAAATTTGGCAGACAAAAAAGCAACCAAAGTCCAAAGAATTTTTTTTACAGACCTTTGAGCAATAAATCAATACTTACTGATTAGGACCATTTAAAAAAATTTAAATCTGGCTGGAAGGAGATTATGAAGAAAATAGAGATTCAAAACTTGAACATTTCAGTTCATTACATGTTTCAAATCTCTAAGAGCAGTCATATATCTATTTGGGAAATATAAAATACTACAAAAAAGAACATAATAAGAGTTGAGCTTTTGGATTATGCAAACACATCAGAGTTTTCAACATTAGTCTGTCATTTTCTCGTTGAGCACTAGGCTGGTCTGCTGGGTCAACTTTCCTCTGTAACTTGTGTTGAACAAAAGCTTTGCTCTGCACAAACACAAACGTTTCCAAGTATTCTTGTGCTCTAGTTTTTAGTGCAAATATCTTAGTCCACTTGAAATAAGACAAAACTAACTGACAGGTAACTTTTCAGCAAAATAGAGGAGCTTGTTTAGGGTCAATAATTACTTGTAAGTTAGTTTTGTCTTATTTCAAGTGCACTGAGATATTTGCACTAGAAACTAGATCAAAATTACTGGTTAATATTTTTGCAGGGCTGTGCAATCAGTTTTTTAAGTGCTCAAGAAGCTAGCACCACTTAAATGCCACACACTCAGGTGAAGATCCCAATCAGAAAAGCTTTCGACTGCGCCGGTTCATTCATGAGGCCCACCGAGCCGTGAGAAACTCCTGGAATCAGTCATGTTGGCTTGTTTTCGCTCCTCTCCTCTCAGCTGCTTGGTATCAGTGAGCATCAGCTTTCACAGACATGCTGAGCTGGTGCACATCGACCTGCTGCGCACAATTTACCCAAATCACATTACCCGATTAGTGGTTTTTCAAAAACAGCAACCGGGACCCTCCGCCCTGAAACATTACCCCCGTGAGGCTTTAACACTTCACTTGCAGACGCCACTAAATTGCTCGACACAGACACACACAGACATGGGGATGGAGTTCACACAGAGAAATGAAGCGGTGCGCTCTTATTGGAAAACAAACAACAGGAGACGGGGAGGAGAGAGAGAGACACACAGACACAGGGATCATCCGCATCCCTTTCTCTCCCCTCACCTTGTTGGGCTTGACAGCTCTCTGCAGGTTCTCGATCCATTTGTCTCTCTCTGCGGCTGAGCGACACGCAAAGCACTTGGTTCCTGAAGCCGTTGTCACCTGAGGTTATAGCCAATGGTACCACAGCCATCAGTCACTATGGAGACAGCAACTAAGGCGCCAAAACAATATCTCAACCTCGACTTTTATCAATTTCCACTAATAAAAAGTGATGGAAAACTTTACAAAACCAATGCAAATGTTATAACCTTGATCATCAGACTTTTATTTTGTTGTTGTCAGGTTCTGTTTCTCTGCACTGAAAGTGGGAGTGTGCCGTTGCTCGACCATCATGCAGCTCAGCTCTCACCTCAAAACAGTACTCCTGTCCCAGGATGCTGGAGTGGACGGGTTTGATGATGGCGTCCTCGTCCAGTGTGAGGTCCAGCGCCTCGGCAGCGCTGCTGGGAGACAGCAGGGACTCATGGGAGTGGGACTCTTTGAAGCTCTGCATCAAACGGGTCCTGGGAGACAGATAGTCAGTCAGATGTGGGAGCGGAGCGGGAAGAAGAGGAGGAGGTCATTTCATCACGATTCGGCAATAGAAACCCTTCATGTCAGCATCTATATGTTAATTCTAACATTAAAAACGCATTTAATTCTTTTTATCTTACTGCTATTGAATCAAAAACCACAGAACCAGTTGATAGATGAAAATCATCTGATAATATTCCAAATAATCCATTAGGACTGGAGGTAGCACATGCAGATATTTCTTTTGAACCAACATTTACATTCTTCTGCATTTCAAACTGGATGGGATGTGAATGAGGGAGATAATGTAACAGCTCTTCAGATTCAAACATACTTTCATGTTATTTTACATTCATATTCAATTCAACTCAGTAAAGCTTATTAATATTAAAGTTGCAGAAGTTCTCTTCATCTTGAAAATAAAATATATAAAGAATCTAATTTTAATTGACTATCAATGCAATTTAGCACAGGATAAGTGCAGACGAAACTAGAATGATGTTTAATTTAAACCAGGTTGGATAATTTATGTATTATAATCTTAAACTGCATTAAGAGATTGAGATAAAAAAAACCAATAAATAAGTCTAACACAATAAATTATTTGCCTTGAGATGACAAGATATAAATAAACTTAATTGACTTGAATTTCTTATTTTGTATCTACACTAGCAGAGTTTTTTTTAATTATTATTTAATAATAAACAGGCTTCAACGGATTCTTAATTGGACTTTAAAATGCATTTTTTTAAAGAAGTCTTCTTCAGCTGCATCCCATTTCTATTCTAACGTGATCATTTCTTTTTTTAGCTCCAGTTTGGATGAAATCACATTAAAAAGTTTCCTGAAGTCAAAACTTTGACATGGAAAGTGTGACGTTTCTCTCCAACCCTGGCAATGAAATGCAACATGGCTGCTTTGTGTTTAAAAAACAATAATAACTGCAATCTTGAGAGTGCAGTTATGATTTAACAGCTTGTATAATCAACTTTATCAGAAACACTTTAGTAGTTGTTTTGAGTTCAGCAGTCTCTCACATTTCTAAAGAAATTTGGTTTGCAAACATTGTTTCTGCTTAGATCATTTGAGTTCCTCCCACCACATTTCAATCAGGTTGGGTCTTTCTCAGACTTTCTATTTTACATTTCCTGTTTGGGATTTCTGTCCTGTTCGGTCTCACATTTAAATTTAGAATATTTTGGTATTCAGAAGATTTTACGATCTCCTCAATGAGTGCGGGTCGCTGAGATTCTGTGGCTATGCCACTATCCTAAATCATTATTTCTACCACCATGCCTGACAGCTGGCATCATGTGTTGTTGATATGCTGTTAGATTTTTTAAACATCGTACTGTGCATTACGTCAAAACATCTCTACTTGAACCCAGGACATAATTCCAGAAATTTTATAGTTCTTTCAGATGCAAGTTTGCAAAATGTAAGTTGTTTTGCCGCATTCTTTTTAGAGAGAAGATGGAAACAGACTACACTTCTTCAGTCTTTTGTCTTTAACTTTACAATTTTACATGCTAACTGAGCCGCATGGAGTCTGGATGAAGATTTTGGTTATTTTGTTTTAAATAAGCTGGGACATTCCTAAGAATAAAAAAAATAAATGTTTTCCACATATGAATAATCATTCTGCTAGTACAACCAAGAACTTCAAATAGTTTGAAAATGACTCTACACACTACTAGGTTTTAGAGCAGCAAAACACCAAAGCTTCTGCTTTTATTGCGTGCTCACACTAATGACGATCATTTTATTTGATTAGCTATGCCTGGGTGTTGTTTTCCTTCTTAGCTCCAATAAAGGATGGATTCATTTCTTTGAAAAACTAATGCATACCAGAAAAAAATTAAATCCTCTCTTCATAATTCAAAATAAAACATTGAATCATAATGAAAAAAGAACTCCAGAAGTTATGAAAATTGACTTTTGCCATAAATATTGTGTCATATGACTGTATGAGAACAACTTTTTACCACTCGTACATTTGCTGCTTTGCTTGCACTGTTGCTTTAAGATAATGCATAGATTATCACCAAAATGGGATTTATGAAGTGAAAATCTGCTTTTCAAGCTCCACCAGGTAGCTGCAGGCTGTGCAGAAAGAAACGAGGTCCAGTGATTAGCTTTACTAGCTAAATTCAAAGGAATATCCTGCAGAAAATACAATCTCATGCTGTTACTTTATGTTATGCCATAACTCTCTCGCAGATATTTCTATTCTTCCTCTCTAGACAGAATATATATTGAAATGATTTCTAGGAAAGAAAATCAGTCCTCTGACATATTTATGCAAACATTTCACAGTAACAAACACTCAAACCGCTCATCATGCTCACCTTTACTATAGTGCACACATGCACACACAGAAGAAGCCGATAGTCATATATCCATTACGACAGATAAATGATGACACGATAAATGTAACCAGAGAGTGAGAAGCGTTGGTCAGAGGCAAGGAAACCCCCCAGGAGAAGAAAAAAAAAAAATAACAAGGATGGAAATGAAGAAAACCTAAATCCTCGGCTCTGCGCTCACTTTTCCCACGATTGCCTGTGCCTAAACCCAATCATAACGTTCATCACCGGAGCACTGATCGCACAGGGAACCGGGGAGAGAGAGAGGCTCATGGAGAGAAGGAGAGATAAAAATAGATCTAAAAGAATGAGTCAGATTGAAGGGAGGACAGAGAGAGCAGAGAAAGACTGGAGGAAGTCATGACAAAATGTGAGAGAGAATGGGGGATGGGGGTTAAAGACGACCTCTCAGTGGAAATTAAGTTCATTATGTAAACACTGGATTCTTCAGGGAGGAAGATATGAGAGTATGAAGAGTCTGAAAGGAAGAAGAGTGAAGAGGAGGATGCGTGCGGACTGGGGAGAATGAAGGGATTGGAGAAACAGCAGGAGGGCTGGAGGAAAAACGGAGGACGGAGCCAGCTCTCAGCAGAGACACTTCAAAACAGAGACAACTGGAATATGTCTTCAAATACCTGCAACACGTCAGATCAGGTGGAGCAAAACTCAGCAAGCAAGAAGACAACGCAACATGATTACCACAACGAATACCGACTCAAACATTCTGCAGGTTTAGTTTCATGAATTAAGGACGTGTAACTTTTGAGTGTCTGAAGTGTTGGCCAAATGCAAAACGAAATTTGCTGACGTGGATAAGATTGGCTTCACATGTAAGGATCAGCCGATCATCGATCTCTCAAAATTACGGAAAGCATTCCTGAAAATCGGCTGGGACGATAAATTGGTGTACCCTTAACAAATACTGCTGTGAAGTGTAGAGGAAAGCACATACATTTTATCAATTCATAAACAGTGTTTGGGTCCCGCAAGTTGTCAAATAGTTATTCGCTAAAATATATTCAGAAAATAGGTAAATTGGAGTCAAGCAAACAGTTTCCTACAGTCTTCATCAACGCAGACAGGGTGTCAACATTTTGGATTAAATTGGCCTAATATGCAATAAATTGCTGCTGGGAATATTGCTGCTGAAAGAAGAGTATCACAAAGAAAACTTCAGAACAAAAAGTGGGTCAAAGTTCTGAACTTCCTAGCTATTAATCCCTCTGAGAATCGCTGGTTGAACCTCAAAAAACAAAATGAGAAAAAAAAACTACAAACAAAAACTACAAAAAGATCTTTAAAAAATATTATCAAAATGTCTTATGAAAACATAAAAATGTGACTTTCGCACAGCACAGTTGTGATTCTGGACTTAAATCTGGTATTTATGTGAAACAGAGACGTTTTGTCCCCTCAGTGGCCTTCTGGGGGGAATAAATCAATCTGAAAAGGGTCTTGGCAGATCCTTGTTTCACAGAGGGAACTTTCAGTTGAGTTCACTTCTGGCTTCAAGTTTGACTCCAAATGTCAAATTCTCATCTGGTGTTCGATTGAATCATATAGCAACTTACACACTTTGAGCTTTTATTATTTTTTTATCTGGCTGCTTCTCATCTGAATGTGAGTTGTTTACGGTAGAAAATAAAAAAACTAAAATAAAAAAACCCAAAAAACCCCAAAAACTTATTTCTCCATAGCCCAGCAGAATTAAATTTATGTTCCCTGAGCTGCTGAGGAATCTTTGCTCTGCTGTACGTCTGTCCAGGATCCAGAGGTGTAATTAAGCAAATCTCCCACTAACTCATTTCCTTCTGTACAGCCAGGATTATGGCTGACTGCTGGTTGCCATGGTGAGAGTTTCCTCATCGCGCTGACTGAGAAACAGTGATGATTTCAGCTCAAAGTGATACTGAAGTGAGAGTGGAAAGTGAATTTATTTTCTCATTGAAGAAGATGCAACTAGACTCATCTGCTCTCTCATACCAGAAGTCGACACTTTAGTGATTATTGGCTCATTCAAACCTGATTCTTATATATATATTCTGGGTGAATCAAGGAAAACAGCTTTAAATATTACAGTGAATGCATCCAGAAAGGGCTTAGGACAGGGTTGTACAAACTGTGGCCCGGGGGCCATTTGCAGCCCTCGTACTAATTTTGTGTAGCTCCTGACTTCAAATAAGGATGGTGGAAAGCACAGGCAGTCCTTGCAGATGAACATTTTTTACTTTGACTCTGTCCAGCAACAGTTACTCAAAACCAGTTCTTTTTTTTACACAAATTGGCTAAATGCAGCAAAGAAAGTTCCACCTAGATCCTGTTCTTATAGCTGAAAATTGATCATTTTCTTTTTCAGTTGAGCACAGAAGATGCTACAAACTGGAAAGCAATGTTTGTCTCAAATAAGGCAAGCATGCAAAACCTTTTTAAAGTTTTGAATTGACAATAATGTACACTTCTTTTTCCTTTAAAAAAGACAAAAGGACCACTTTGTTTTAGTAAATATTGCATTCATAATTTGTTGTTAAGCAGGTATAAAAATTCACAATTTAAGTTTTGTTTATTTAAATATTTTTTATTTCTTTTCTCTTTTTACCTCCAAATATTTTTGGCAGGACAATTTTGGACCAAATGACAAAATGTTTGGACACGACTGGTTTAGGGGTTTTTCAACTTCAATCACTCTAACCACTTTAGTAGACAAGTTCTATAATTTTTTATTTCATTTTAATTTAATTATGCAAGCGTGCTTTAAACAAAGAATAAAGAACAGAATAGCTGTGTGTTGACAAAACTAAGTACACCCTTGCAACTTTTAAACTATTTAGGGAGAGAGGAACCAAATGCACTTGATTAACGCATCATCAATGTGAACAGCTCTATCAAAATGGAGTTATGGTGGTTTGATGCTCTGAAACATATGTCTGTTAACTTGAAACAAAGGTGGAAAGACAACAGCAATACGTCAAAGAAGGAACTATTGCTGCCTGTCAATCTGGGAGGGGGTTATAAACTCATTACCAAACAATCTGAAGTTAATCTGAGAAAGATTTTTCACAACTGGAACACATTTAAGACAGTTCTCGATCCTCCCAGGAGTGGAGTCCCAACAAATTCCCCCAAAGTCAGAGCTTGCAATGTTTAGAAACATGATAAAAACCTAATGACTTCATCTTAGACTCTACAGGCCTCAGCCACCACGTCAAATGTTAAAGAAATTGAGTGTGTTAGCAGAAAAGTTCAGCAAAAAAGAAGGGAAATGCAAATTAGGCATGTTTCCATCTACCGGCTGGTAGCGAATCAATATTACTACTCAAAGCACAATTTTGTCAGATTCTGATGCCACATAAGGCTAGTGTTGTGCTTCTGGTAAGGCACAGACCCACTAGTGAATAGGAAAGTTTGATACATCAGAATTTGTCCGAATGTCTTTCCATCTACCCTTCAGCGCATTAACTCTTTTTCAGAAATGCCATGTTAAGCAAAAATAAAAACCTTTTACTAAATTAAAGAAGTTATCTCAAATTTGACCATTTCCGTCGACCTTTCCTAGTGCAATGTTTGATAGAAACACGACTAGTTAACTTCTCTACATACCAAAGCAGAGAGGTTTCCCATCTACAGCTGCTTCCTGGCCCAAACTGGACCATGAACAGGGTTAAAACACATTCCAGCAAATGTGTTGAACAGGATGGCTGAAAAATGGCCCAGTCAAAGTCCACATCCAGTCTGATTAAAATGCTGTGGTAGGACCTTAGGAGTTGGCCAATATTCCACCACAATGACGTTGAAAAAGAGTCCTGGGGTGTGCTTAGTTTTTCACACGGCTTCCATTTTGGTTTCATCTTTGCTTAACACCTAAAAACCCTAAAGTTTTTTGTTAATAATTTTAGAACCTGGTAATAAAAGTCTTGAAAAAAGGGATATAGTTTCTTACTTCTCTGATTAGTTAGTTTTGCAGTCTGAATGCAAACTCATCTCAGGGCCAAACCTATTGACCTGATGTGACTCCAAGCAAGAAACAAAAGTTTTACCCGGATGTTTTTTGTCAGAAACAAATGTTACTATTTTAAGCATCTTCAAAAGACTGGAGCAAGTAAAAACAAAATGTGATGCACGGGTATGACTGCAGTGGTCAAACACATCCAGAACATCCACACACCTGCGCGTCATCTCTCTCACTGACCTGTCTTGGTCGGCACTGCGGAAGCGGGGGAGGATCATTTGGCGGAAACTGCTCGTTCGGTCCAGTTTCGGCTGACTCTTAGCCCTCTTGATGGAGCCCTTCAACCTCTTACTGAGGAAACTCTGGAGTGTGGCGGAGGAGGATGATGATGATGATGCAACGGGGACAAACAGATGGAGAGGGATGACGAGCGAGGTGGCGCGAACATGTCGGAACAGATGAATGATGGAGAGGTGAGGAGCAGGACACAGTGGTCAGGTGGGGTTTGGTTTAAACGTCAGATGAGCGTAGGGTCAAAGTGGTTTGTGTCAGATGTTATGCACAATCAAATGCAGACAAATGAAAAAACGGGCCACATGAGGAGGGAAAGCACACAGTAAGTTTATTAATAAAAGAAATCACACTGCTGCACATGTCCAGTTGGTAAAAAAAGACCTGCAGTGCCACCAGAGATCCTGTAGTGGGCAGCAGTGGACCATGAAGATTTTTGTTGGGACAGTTTGTCCTGCATGGGCTTTCTTACAGGTTAAACCACATGTAAGAAAACAAACTACAACATATTTTCTTAAAAGCAGACCTACATTCAATTGGAACTGTGGCAAAACTCAAACAGTCACAAATACTTTCTGTCCAATCTGACTGAGCTTGAGCAAAAAATAAAATCAGTCTCTAAACGTGTAAATCTCATGGAGTTATTAACCAAAACATTTGAAACTGTGATTGCAGTAACAAAGTAATGACTCAGAAAGCTCAGTACAAATACAAGACACAGATTTAAGATTTTTCTTTAATTTTTCTTTTTTAAAAAAGAAAATTCTTCCGCTTTATAAAATAACTATAAAAAAACAATGAAGGTTGTAGTTGTAATGTGACAGAAAGTAAAAAACATTCAAGCAGATTTATCACTTTTGCAAGCCACTGTGTATTTTTATGCAAACTTCTAATACAAAGTTTAACATTGCATTGTCTTCAGTTTATTTTTGGAAAAGTCCCATGTAACTGCACAATCAAGATTAGGAGCAGAACCATCACATTCATATTTCACTGATACAACGGATGGAAAAATCATAACTGCTTTAATGCACCGTCTAAAAGTTTCCTATTATGCCTTCTAATTTATATTCTGTCACACTTTCCAACTATTATGAGCTCTTTGTTGCTTAGAGGCCCTTCAGTGACTTCACTCATGTTACTTAAGTTAAATAGAAGAATATTTTCATCCACTTGAGGTGCAACAAGGGCTCTCAAAATATTCTCTGTTCTAAGGCACAAGGAATGGAAATGTGAGACAGACTTTTTCTCCTAAAGTAGGCAAAGACAATTATTTTTTTCCCAACAGGTTACATAATTGAATTGGCTAAATTCAATTTTGATACCAAACCACTAACTAAAAAGTAATGCAAATTCAAATGTCTCAAAGGTCTGGTCGTTTTAATTAAAGTTCCAGTTTCAAAGATCAAAATCAAATCAATAAAACACTGGCTTTGCTATAAGAAAATTCAAGTTTTCAAATAACTTAAAGAGTCCAGACCTAAATTTGGCAGGAAATCAGTCAACTCACATGAAGACAATATTTTATAAGATGTGCCTAAAAAAACTGGAACATTTGGGCAACTTGTGTCTGGTAAAATGGGTGAAAACTGATTGGTTGACAGATATCCACAAAATAATGCTAAAACTGAATCAAAAATGTGCTTTTTCAAATTGTTAAAGCGAAACAACCTTCATATTTTTAAAAAATTTCTTTCTGAAAAGGAATGAAACCTTGCAATAAAAACTAGTATTGACCCTGATTATAACGGTTTGTGGGTTGGATCACATTAACCTCAAGAAAAAGGGAGGAAAAGAGAAACAAATATGCTGGGAGAAAACTGGACATTTTTTATCCTTAATTAATATTATGCTGATTTACCAAAGAACACTCCCTTCTTTTTAATGCACAGATAGATCATTTATATACCTATCACATAACAACATTATTCGGCAGAAGAATGACTGCGGGGAAATGACACCTTGTCATCTGGTGTGAGTCAAATGGCTTTGAAGCCTGTCTTAAGGATATGACTAAAGGCTTGGCTCCATCTGCTGGTTTCAAGCTAATAGTCTGCATGACTAACTCTGATTTGATTTGCTCCTCCATCTGACCGGTTGAGTGTCAAAAGGTAGAAGAAAGAGGCTGAAAACCAAAACAAATCGCAGTAACAAGAGGAGAATCAAAGTTGCAGTGGTCATTTCTATCAGCGTTGGGTTTCTGACAGGTTTCCTGGACTAAAAATACCCTAAAAGTCCCATTACTTTTCATTAGGTCACATTTATGTCAGCTCTAACATATAATATTTCTAGTAATTTTATTTGCCTCTAAGTTGTGAGGCTTTTAGGATATTATACCCTTACTTTGTTAAGATGCATTAATCCTGCTGCTCTTCTCTAGTTTGACCTATTTTTACTGTTTTGTCCTCATTTCCCCTCATCTTCAGAGCAGGGATGTCATGTGGGAAAAAAGAGACAATAGCTGCATTACCAGCAAACGTTCTTCTAAAGAAATACCCCTTGGGTGTTAACACCACCACTGACATGATTGGCCGCACTAATCAGCAAAATTGATAATACAGGAACTTGTGGCTATTTTTAGTTAGATATACAGTAAATCCCTCTACCCAGGGGTTGGGAGGAGGCAGTAATGGCTCCTCTGTGTGCAGCAGCACACTTTGGGGTTTTACTTCTAGCATTTTATTTCAGTCTGTGAGCACCGTAAGATTTACAGCCATGGGAAATAGAAAGTGCACCTTCCTTCAGTGGTGTTTTATGTATAAGCACAAAACGAATGATCTGGTCTTTAGCAGGTTTTAAAACTGTTTACGCCCAACCACGTGTGTGAAATGGAAAAGCAGAGAGAAAATTGTTGTGATTCATCCAGATGGAACTTTGTAAACCTACAGTAAACGTACGTTACGTTTATTTTTCCCTTCAACTCTTCAAAATCAGCCATATAGTTGTTCAGACTTTTCAGAATTTTTTCAAATTGTCCAAACATTAATTGAGGCCTGTGTATTTACCACAGCAGTTCAGAACAAGGTGATAACCAAAGGAGGAGGATTCCTGGGCCATGTTCGTCATCCTCCTGCTGCTCTTCAGGGCTAAATTACCCAATTCACAGAACCCAAAACATTTATATAACAAACACTCATCTAAACCAGTGTGAAATAATGACAAACACTCCGAACTCTGCAGCCAAATTGAGGCTCTGCATTTCATTTAATGGATTATCCAGCTTCAGCGATTCTCAAGTGCATGGAAAACCTTTTCAGTTCTGCAACAAAGAATGAGCAGCAAATAGTCGCTTCTAAACGGAAACAAACAAGTTATCCTATTCTGAGATACAAACAGTGTGCGAAACAGCAGGATGGATAACAGAGAGAGGACATAAGCGACACGGAGGGCTCGTAAAAACTTAAACCGCTCCTGTAAGCACCTTCATGTGTGATACCTGCTATGAATAAAACTCAAAACAGATTACTTCTGTCCACAGACACATCGCTTCCTGCTCCACCTTTCACTGAGCTTCCATCTCAATTTGAAAGCTAAATAAGAAGTCGTTTTTCAATACTTCCCTTCTTCGCTGACATTTAAAGAACCGGTCTATGTTCTACTTTTACTACAACTCGAAATTACATCAAATCAGCATTTAAAATCCCGGCTGCTGTTCTGCAAACTGCAACACAATTTCACAGTGTTCCAAGCATTCAACATTTCCCTACAAACCGGTTTCAGATAAAACTTTAATTACACACCCCTGATAAAATGGACTAACTTGAGCATTTGATTAAATTCCAATATGCTGTATTATTATCTAATATCACATTGTTAATTTACTTTATTGATCATGTTTTAAAAAACAATCACAAAGACATTTTTTTAATAAAACTGAAATTCCCTGGAAAAACATATTTATTGGTTTATTAATATAGAGGAGAGAAACAGAAATGGATGAGCTTTATGCTTATTATTTCTCGCTTTAAAACAGTTTTCTTCCTTGTCTTTGCTCTGATCTGTTTGTGGCTCATTACTCCACTGAATTATTTTTGTGAAGTTTTAAAATTATATCTCCCACCTGAAGAACAATAACAAACATTTGTGGTGAAATTGTGACCCATTTTTGAAGCAGCGGTCAGGAAAGTTGCATTAAAACCAGTCAAGCTGCTTTCATTCTTGTTCATTTCAGCGTTTATCATACAATCTAAAGTTTTTAGTGCAGGAAAATGCTGTGTTTTGCTGTTTTAATTATTTAAAGTTTTAAAAGAAAGTTTACAACAAGAGTTGAACCATCTTTTAACTCTGACAGATGGTGGCCTATTTTTGTCTCAGACTTTGGAGTTGATCGCAGGTTGCTGACATTTTTTTCACCTGCTTTTTGAGAACTGATCAAAGATTCTCTGAGGGGTTTTTATACTGTGACAAAATGCTCCTTCAAGCTGTAAAGTCCCCAGACCAGCACCAAACTGCTCCTGGATTGATGAAAGATGTTAAACTTACTGTAGGTAAAGGTTTAATCCCACTCCTTATTCACAGCAGTGTTGTTGGGCAGATATGAAAGAAATCAAACTTTCTCCTCTGCTTAAATGGCTTTCCAAATGTACTGGATGGAGGTCTCAGACAGGAATTTCAGTCTGTTCTTTGTGGGGGTTTTTCCTCCGTCCATCCATCCATGTTCTTACACCCTTGTCACTAATGGGGTTGGGAGGGGTGTGTTTCCAAATGTATATTTTTTCCAGGGCAATGCGACTGTTAAAATGCTAATTATTATAAACTCTTTATGCAAAAATAACTTGTTGTAATATTTCAATTTGATCTAAAAACACTTTATCAATCCAAAGGAAAATTAAATGTCGTAACTCTAAATGTTGTGTGTATGGGCAGGAAGGACCTCCTGTAGCAGTCTGTATGGCAGCGATTCTAAAGAATATTCTGACTGAAGACGCTCTGTTATTGTAACAGTCTCATAAGGAGGATGGTCAGTTTAAACCATGATAATTTTTATTTTATGAACAATCCTTCTTTGCACAATAATCTCCAGAAGTTCCAGAGTCCAGATCCAGCCTTCTTCATCACCCTGTTCAGATTTTTTTACTTTCTCCACAACAGATCAAAAGAATATTGCTGCAAATAAACTAATTTGCATTTGATTACTCTACAAAATAAAATAAAACACAACATTTTTCCATTGCCCAGGCTTTAGGATTTGACTGTACAGTCTGATGTAACACTCATGAGCTGCTGACACTTGTAATGCAAAACCCTGCTTGTTTAAATCTAAACATGGTTGGATGTTTTTCACACACTCATCTGAACTGCAAAGACTTTGTGACTTTTACTAAATATGTTTTAGTTGGTCTTGAAGACATTTTCATCCAGGTTTGATAATGACAAATCAAATAAAAACTAAAGTCCCGTGTGACGTAGTTTGAGGCTAAAGCTCAAAATTCTCTCTAATGAGAGAAATGCAAAAACTGTGCAGCAAAAAAATGAGAACTAGCAGATTTTTAATAACACATTCTCATATTATGCATGTCCCACACATACCAAGCATCACATTGGAAGGACTTTGCTTCTGTCTGGCAGTGAGACTTATGCCCAATCAGGCTTAATTTAGTCAATGAGCAAAGTAAATACCTACATTTATAATTTGTCACCTTCCTAAAATAATGGCCTCAGTCATTTTTTGCCAAAAGATGATTTAGGCAACAAAAAAAAAATACTTTTGGCAAAAAAATGACTTAGGCCATAGTTTTAGGAAGGTTCAATAATTAATTTCAACAACAAGGAAAGCATGAATTACCAAAACAAATTGCAACATTTCTCCTTCTCTTTTGTTGTGGTTGAATTTGCCAAAGAAATAAAGTTTGTCTTCTATGATTTCTGAAGTAAACAGCTAAGTATTACAGTAGTGTCCAAGCCAGCAGTCTGAAGCAATCTGAAGAGCAAAACGTAAATTTGTCTTCTATTACAGAGCAGATTATGTTTTAATCTGAATACAGATTAATCTGAACACATTAATTCAGTAGAAACCCTGTTGTTAATACATTGTAAAAACCCGTCTAGTGAGCTATTTCTGTTGCTAAAACTTTGATGTTGGTGGGACAAAAGCACACAATTCCAGTTAAAAGTGAAGACACAATTAGAAAACTTTGCACTGTTTTGTTTGTGGCCACCAAGATACTCCCAGAAAAACCTGGATTCACCAGAAATTGGTTTTCCATGAAAAGAACAAGTAACGCATTCAAACAGCATAGACAAAGTGTGACTACTAAAGAAAAGGCGTAAAGCTCATTTGATATTTCTGCAGAAGCTTGGGACAAAAGAATAAAGTATTTAAAATAAATAATCTGGTCAGCTGAGCTCAACTTCAACTGTTTAAAGGAAAAGGATGGCAAACATCATCCTGCAAATTCTGAATCAAAACAACTTTTTATGGGTAATTTACAATGTGCCTGCAATAGTTTAGCCAACATTTATGCAGTTTGCTATTTTTCACATTTTATTTATTCAAACTGAATCTAAAAAAAAAAGCCTATTGTTTTAAAATAAGGGTGGTGCAAATAATGGATGTCAGCTACAGCATTTCTATCCGCAATGTGGGGCAAGTGCAATCTAAATATAATTTTAAAATAAAATGTGAAAAAATAGCAACCTGGATGAATGTTGGCTTAAATATTTTAGACACATGGTAAATTACTCTCAAAATATGTTGGAATAGGTTTGAAATATTCAATATGCATTTTCCCCAGTGTATAATAATACCTTTAAAAGAACTTTTTTTGCCTTAGCAATGAAAACAGCCTGTATCTCAGTGTCACATACCTCAACAGGGGGCAGCGGTTCAATAAACGTTCCTCCCACCACTGGACTCGAACCGGCAGCCCTCCAGTCTCCTCCCCAGTACAAGAAGGGAGGGGAGGAGGAGGCGGCAGGCGAGTGAGGCAGGGTGAAGGATAGGGAGGGAGAGAGAGGGAGCGAGCGGGGCAACGGGGGCGTGGCCGACCCTTTCTTGGAGCCCTTTTTCTGCGGCTGCGCCGGCGGGCAAAAGGTGATGGAGGGGGAGACGGCCAGGGACAGAGGGAAGGGGTGAGGCGGGGTGCCGCTGACCCGTCTGCCACATGTTTGAGATGGGCCGAAAGCGGGAGGAGGGAGGAGGGAGAGCGAGAGGGACGGAGGCAGCGAGCGAGGCCGAGGATAGGGAGGGTTACTCACGGATTGTCGGAAGGGTTGAAGGGGGGCAGTGGGAGGGACCTCCATGCTGGGTTGCTTCCCAGTGGCTATGCTCTTCCTCCGGGCACGGTGATCTGCAAGAAGAAGCAGAGATCAGCAGGTAAGACCACGTCTGACGTAGACAGGACAGGGTGCTAAATATGCACCGCAAACACTGTGGAAAACCAGAGGCGGTGTGAAAACAAGCACCTACAGGAGAACATGTCTGCCTGAAAATGAGCACTAAACAGTGCAAAGGTGAGGTGAAAAAAACCATAAAAGGTCAAACTGCAGGGTGAACCACAAACTTCCACACACCTACATCCGTCTCACACTGACAGAGTAGGTGCTGGACTTGCAGAGCGATAGATTTCCTGTCTGAATGTCTGATAAGGCGAACGTTAACATTCTGTGCTTTGTGAGGAGGAAACGCAATATGCATGAATAAAATGGATCATCAAACAAACACAGCCCTCATCGACTTCCTCAGGTAGTCACAATATAATGCACTGTGCTGTCCGACAGCTGGGAGACAATGTGTGAATCTGTGGTTGGAGAACAAACAGAAACCCACAACCAACCAATGACCTTCTGTCCAAATCTTGGTGAATTTTTAACAGCTGCAACTTAATCACTGAACCAGCCTCTGTCCTCAGTCAATGAAAAGTCAGAGCTGAATATCAGTTTCCTGAAGTTAAGTGACTCTTATGAAAACCAGTCAATGTGTCACAGCAAAGAATGAGAACAAAAATTAAGATCAAAACAGAGGGATTAACTTTATGTGTTTGAACTGGAAGTGAGAGTACACACCCAAACTGCACTGTGTCCAGTCTTGAGTGCCTCCAGATTTTTGTAACTTGCCGCAGAGTGTGCATATCAAATGCATCGATGTCCACCTGAATTTATATAATCCCTCTCTGAAGACTAATTTTCAGAGAATACTGCACCAAAAGATGCGTCAAGTATAAAAATCACACCACCTGCCTCTCTTGGCCAACTCAAACTTCCAAAAACTTAGTAATGGCGCAATATAATAATGTAATAAAACATCATTAAATCACATTATGTAATAATCAAGACAAAACACAATAAAATCTTCGATTTCATTTTGAAATACTTCTTGCTGCATATGTGATAACATTATTACATTTAACACAGATTATCACAAAATAATCATTAGCTGTTTTTTTAGAAATGATAATGTAATATTATTCAGTAGTGCATTACTAGTAATGCACAACTAATAGTGTAGTGCATTATGTCATAAACATCACAATTTTTTGTGTTCATCTTAATCATTATATACTTCTAATAAACTGCAAAAAATACAAAATCTTGTCAAGTACTTTTGTTCTACTTTCTAGTGCAAATACCTTAGTACACTTGAAATGAGACAACATGAATTTATAAGTAACTTTTCAGCAAGATTTAAGATCTTGTTTTAAGTTGATAATTTCTTAATATTGATTAAAAAAAGTACTGGTTCCACTGGCAGATAATTTTACTTATAACAAGACATATTTCCCGTTTTATAAGTGAAAAGGACAAAAGAAACTGTTGCACCTCCGAGCAACGCAAGAAATACAACTGGGACAATGTTTGCATCCACGGTTAATAAAACTTTAGCTTTAGATCCTTCATTCTCTGTATGCAAGCTCAAACTCCAGCCTCTCTTGTGAGTAAAAAAAAGCCTTAAAATTTGGTTCTGGTATTCTGATATCTCATTTCTGGACAGATGTATGCAAAACCAAGGTGACTGTTAGTTTTTCACTGAAAGAAAACGGAATGGAAAGAGTTTCTGACATAAATAATAAATGACTAAGCTGACCGTCAACAATGTTGGAGTCTCAAATTCACAGCCGCTATATTTTTACCTCACTTGAGTGTTTTGACTGTGCTGGAAAGTATCCACAAATCATATGTCTATCCCCAGCATGGGTTTTCTGTTAAAGCATAAAAGGAAGTTAGTTGAAATGACCATTTTTTATCTGATTTCTATAATCCATGTGGGATCAGAGTGAGGGGCGGGCTACACACTGGACAAGTCACCATTTTATTACAAGAGAAAAACAGGACAAGCTATCACGTAGTACCTGGAGAGAACCCGAGAACAAGGTCGGAGTTCAAACCCAGAACCTTCTTTCTGCAAGGCAGCACCACCACTACATTTCCATTACACACATTTTATAAATAAATATGAGGTTGTTACAATCATTTAAGATATGATTAGAGCATATTTGAGTTAGTTTCATGGTGTTTTGATGTCTCAAAGTACATTCAGTGCAACTATGTAGATACATCTTTTTTTTCCCCTTTCTTTTGATTCACTCTGATGATTTTACTCTCCATTTTTGAAACTCAAACTTGCAGCACACATTTTCACAGCCTGGACAACTTTATGTAGCATAATTTGATTGGAAGCAGACATCAGAAAACAGCATGGCAAAACATGGAAAAAGTTCATATTCAGAGTTTTGATTTGCTTAAAGTTACGACTGCAGTTTCCTGGCAATCACTGACCTTTAAAAATCCTGACCTGCTGTTTCTGACCGATACAGTTTTTTTCTGTCTGAAATGTTGCTAAAAGTCGCCAAGTTGGCAACAGTGGGTACTTATTTACCCATAAACTTACACGCTGACATAAGACAACAATGCAAGTTACTTGTCAAAAACAAAGGACAATTGTTTATGCGAACATATTGGTTTTAGCAAATTTCTCCTGAGGGAATGCTTATATTGACAGTATATAGTCATCGTTTAATTATGTGAGCATCTCTTTTAGAATGGACAGATGTGTTTGTTGCCACTGGCACAATTATGATCCAACAATAGTCTATAAGATCTGTTTACCATTTTTTAATAATGTTCTAAAGTAGTCATATTGTGAGACGAACACAAAATAAGTTATAGACTGCTGAGAATGTCATCAGCTTTGCAAATGTGGTCAAATGTGAACAATAAAGGAAAATCCAGTCATTATGATTCACTGACTGGAAGCCATCTGCTAGTTTGCACCAGATAATGGAAATGTTAATGTTCATCATTTGGAAGCAGAAATATCTTTTTGCAAATTTCCATGTAATTTTGTCCAACAGCTGTTAGAAAAAATTAAATAAACTGACAAATTCCCAGCCTGCTAAAAACAAAAGTGTCCCAAAATGATGGTAGCTTTTGCCAGAGCATCTTAAACATGAGCAGTTATGAAAAGCAACCAGCGTGTCGCGGCACATTCCCCCACATATGAACAAACCGCTGTCTTGTCTAATAAACACACGGTGGCATGCTAACAGCCCCGGTTGAATAATCATTTCCAGTCTCCTGAATCCAGCAGGAAAGAATGAAAGCCCGCTTCATCTCTCCACATCTGCAAGTTTTTGCCGTTTTTATCCCAAACATCAATCCTACACAGGTTGGTTACATTTGTTTGTTCCTATTCTTACATTTCAGACTCTAGATCTGACTTCTCATCTAAATCACACCATCCATCTCATTGCTCTGTTGCTCTCTCTGCTTTTCCGTCATGATGTTCAAACACACACCTCCTCTCTCCCACGCAGGTATTTTACATAATTCAAACAGTACATTCATCCTTCTACCTCTCCTCAGCGCTTGATCTCTCTCTCCTCCTTGGACTCTCTTCCCCAACAATTTCTTTCCCTTTTTCTGCCCTCTTCTTGTTTTTATCTGGTTCCCTCCCGCTCAGATATGTTCGGACTGAAGAGCCCTCCATTTTCTCCATGCTTACCTTTATCTGTAGTCCTCATTTATCCTCTCGGCCCTCTCCCTTCTCTGCCTTTCATTTACCTGTCCAAATGGCAATCTTTTCACTGAGAGCCTGCTGGTCTCTCTCTGTCTGCAGTTCTAACATTTTCTGCAACCCACGCAAACACGGGGAAAAAAAAAAAATCTACCATGACAGAGTTTGCAGTAACTGTGCCAATGCCTCTTTATCTAAGTTCAGAGCCTAGCAGTAAATTGCCACCTGTATGTCGGATAACTGGCAAGTGAAGGAAAATTCTGTAAAATACACATTAAATATAAATACATCAGGGTCTTTACATTAAAATACGATCAATAATCTTGACTTTCCTCTTTAAAAATGATGACAAGCACTATGTTTTGCCTTCCCACACCTCCAGTGGAAATGCAGAATACAAGAAACAGCCTTTAAACGGTACAATATATCAAGGGAAAGTTTCTGCTGTCATTGCTGGAGGTTGCAATGAAATACATAACTACTATTACAATTTGTACTAAATGAGTTGTACCTCAGGGAAAGCTAATATCTGATAGTTTTCAAAGCATCTGAAGTCTGAACGAGTTTCATCCCAGTTTTACGACATTATTCTCCACAAGAAAAAGCCGAACAGTACAGGATGTAAACAATGACTGTGAATTATAATTATGAAATTATGAAAGAAGTCTGTGCCAGTGAATCGCATCACATCTGACTACGCATCCAAACAGACTTCTCTTGACCAAATAGACTTCTCTTTATAGTTGCTACTTAATTGTAGCAACTATCTGTGCTGTTAAAATTACACTAAACATTGCTACAAAATTATTTATAATATTTATTTATGGGTATTTCAATTTTGTTTCCATAAAGTAAAATGGGTTTTAGAGAACAGGACAGCTAAGGCAGAAACAAAGTCTTGGTAAGAGTGGAAGCCCCAGTAGACTTAACCAAAGTAAGACCATGCAGAGCTAACCCCCCTGGCAAATTACCCTAAAATTATGTGTTTGCACACTAAATGTTAAATCTAATCACAGTATAGTTAAAAAAAATCCCAACAAGTAAATAGTACAGCACAGCTTGTTTGAAGGAGGCTGAAGGAAAAACTTTCTTCTCTTTAAAATCAACACGGCAAAGGGTCGTAAAGTTCCATCTGGAAAAACCACAAACCTTCTGGATTGATGTCCTCAGGACAGAAGATCAAAGTACAGATGTCTGGCCATAATGCACAGTGGTGTGTTGGCTGAAGACCAAATTTAGCATATCAACACCTCATCTAAACTGTCAAGCACGGCGATGGAGGGATGATGATTTGGGCTAATTTTACAGCCAGGTAACCTTGGCATCTTGCAGCCTCTGAATAAATTTTAAACTTCTCTCTATGCTGAAATATTTTAGAGTTAAATGCAATTCTGAAGTTTGGACCAAACTGGGTCAACAGCAGGTCTATGATCCTAAACACAGAAGGAAGTGTTCTGTTATGAAGTTTCAAATGATGTGCATCCAGAAACTAATTCCATACAGGTAGGACAAAAACGGGGAAAGTCTGCCCTCATATGTTTTATCAGATGTTGCAACTTTGCAACCATTTTTTATCTGGACCAAAACTTTATTGAACAACAGTAGCCATCAAGCCAAACATTGATGACATCAGCACCTGTGTGGAGAAAATGACTGAATCTATCTTTCACTTAAGGCTGTGTTGCCTGTATATAGTAAAGGAATAATTTTGTAACATTATTTTGTGCTAGATATAGCCCACTAATGTGTTATTTGACTGTAAAATTTATGTTTTTGTTATGGAAATTACCGCCGAGTTGCGAGGTTGTTCAAGTTGGTGTCAGTAGTGAATGTTCATACAAATAAATGTACTTATGATGTTATTCAGCAGAAATTCAGTATAAAAGTGTTCTGTATTTAGATTATATTGTTTGTCCTGTTTTCAGTTTCACCCTTTTGAATGTCATTAAACCTGCTGACAACATTCTTTGGTCTCCAGAGTTGAGATATAAAAAGTTGTTGGACATCAGACATGCACCAATAACAGAACACAAGGACTAAAAACAGGAAAATAATGACGTTCTTGCAACGACCCAGTCAAAGTCAAGGACACAGGACGATTATAAAGCCGTGGTAAAACCCTTAGAAAAGCTTTTAAAAGCAAATACACAGTTTATTTTAAAGAGCATGAATGACACATGGTAAGGATTCATTTGAACTTTCTCTATAGTTGCCCTGCAGTAATAATCAGTCTGCCACTTTACTGGAAGCGTTAATAAATACTGCTAAAGGTTGTGCCAGAAACATGTACACATCATAACTAATATCAATTACAAACCCCATGAAGAAACACTGTGAGAAACATATGGTTCTCACATGTTAGTATAATAAGGTGAAGAACACACTGTGAAAATGTTGCACCCCCCATCCCAAACAAACCACAGTTTGAGTCATTTCTGTGGGTTCATCTTCAGAAAGTGAGATCATAAAAACAAGAAGTGTGCTATCCTAAGCCTGAGGGTAATTATAAAAGAACATCAGTGAGCTTGTGTCTTATTACATCCTCCAGTGAAGGGTTTTATTGGGGCTGAAATGTTTGTTTGCTTTTAGTCCTGCTGGTTGTCATTGTTCCCCGTTACCATCTGCACAAACTTCCACCCACTTCCAGGATTAAATGTTATGTTTCCCACAACATGTCATGCTAACATTTTCTTTTTGTAGCATATAAAACACAGACAAATGGCTTACAGAAGTGTAATTTTACCAATCATATCCTAAACATCCCCATTAAGTGTAATTGAAGCTAAAATAAACAAAGGTTCTCTGATGGCTTGAGGTTGTATGACGGCTGGGACTTGGAGTAACACTTCTGTAATGACAGCATTGATGTAAAAAAGTATGTAAAGATTACATAACACCAAGTGTGGCCTTCAATGCAACACGCATAAACATTTCAGCAACACCAAATTAAAAGTTTGGTTTAGTGCTTCTTCATGCTCTGGAATCATCCCAGAAAATGGAGCTACTCAGCCTATTTCTGAGGCTAAACTCTTGTCATTACCCAGGATATTATTCTTTCAGTTATTATTGCATGGCTATGATGAGGACTGAAATGTAATTAATACGAAAATCTAAAGCTTTGTCTTTCAGCTCAGTTTCTCCTTGCCCATTTAGTTTATCATAACTTTAGGAACACTCTCAGCAGACAAAACCTTACTCCGTCTGCAGCTCAATCAGACTGACTGCATCACATTTGACACCAGAATGTTTTGGCAAATAGATTATTACGACTTTCATTATTTCATATATTCAGACTTTCCATTACAGCCACAGCATTTGCTTAGATCAATCTCTGCACAACTTAATACTGAGGGAACGACCTCATTTGGGATCTAACAAATGAGACGATCATATCAATTATCACAATTGTTGCCGCTCTATATTTTTACTACTATTCTATAAAACAAAGGGTGGTGCTGCAATAATTACAACCACTGCAGAGTAAAAAAAAAGATAAAAGTAGTTTTAATGATATCAAAATAATCTGAACTAAAATAAGTTACAGCAAATGTCATAAGCAGAAACAAACAAAAGCCCAAGATAGATAAATTAATTTCACATTTTTATGGAGAACATTGTTACTCTAATTTTCAAAAATGACCTCTAGCCAACAAATCTCCACAATGACCACTATTTCTAGGTCATGAACTGCCTTACTAAACATTGAGTTTAGCACCAAATGCAGCTGTGAGCTTCAGTGAGACTGAACAGAAACTCAACATTTCATTTCTATCACCACAGGCTGAGCAGTGTTGGTTGGCATTTTGTCCGGATATAACCTTAAGACCTGTTATTTTCCACTAAAACATTTTCATGGTTTGGCAGAGAAGGAGACAACTCTGAATGGGAAACAATAATCTGTCTGTTATGGATGTAAGTAGCCACACAAGGCAGACTGAAGTTGACCAACACTGAACTTTACAAATCAATACCACAATTAAAAGTTGTCCTGCCAAAGCAAACAAACAAGAAAACAAAGAGGATCGCTGTCACGCTGCTGAGATCTGCTCTGGACCAAATAGCAATAAGGTCTGCAGCTGTGCCTAACAGATTTCATTCATCTCAAACAAAAATAAGTTGCAGTATGTCATATGCAGAAACAAACAATTAGCTATTAGCCTTGATGCTCAAAGCTAGCATCAAGGCTAATGGTGAAAAATCAGCTACTGTCCAAATCCAGCTGTCTGCAGCATTCAAAGGGTCCAAAATGGTGCACAGCCTATTGGATGGGACAACACACTAGTTCTGTCATGAAGCTCCCATCTGAACAGAATGGATTTCCCAACAGCTGTGCTTTTATGGTGCATTCAAGTACATCTCGTACACTGGACCGTCTAAATGTCAAAATAATTCCAAAGTAAACTATCATTTTAATTCCCACGTCTGCAAAGAATTCCTAAACAACATTGAGCACATTCAACTGGTTTTATTATCCGTCTGTCCATCCGTCCATCCATGTGCTATACCCACTTATCCTTTATCAAATTAAATAAATCAAACTAAATCTTTTCTGTAGGTTCTGCTTGTTATTTGTTTCTCTTGATTAAAGAAAACCGAAAAAGCACCAAAACATACCTAACTGTATGTTTTAAGTAAATCATTTTTGTGTCTCGTTACCCTTAAAAATCATGTACATCTACAATATATACTGGATTTTATTTGTATTGTAGATGTAGTGTGCAGTATTGTGCAGTATTTATTGTGTAAACAAGATTTACACATTAAATCTTGTGTAAAGATTTATTTGCACAAAATTTATTTACTTGTGTAAATAAATCTTGAACAATAGTTTTAATGGGCTGAGTCAATATTCAAAGTGTCAGAGCAAAAACTGATCGAGGAAGCGTCACCCCAGTGTGACCAAGCAGAACCATCGGTTTTTACTAAATGTTCCATGTTAACTGTGTGCTGCACACAACACTTGTCTTTGAGACTACAACACTTTTCAACCCGGTTATAGGTTCTATAAACATACAAAAACATGGTTTGTTTTGCTTGTAATGTGTGAAAACTACATTGATGCAAAAAGAGGCTTCCTGCTTACGAGTGCGTTTTCAGGTGCAAATCTTCTGTAGCAGCTTTGTGGATTTGACAAAGTAATCAATATTTTGTTTGTACAAAAGATGTGCAAACCTTCAGTGAAGCAAAGCTTTTGATGTGTTCACTGAGTGTGAGTTCATTAAGAACTTTAAAATAACCTCTTCTCACATATAGGACTCCCTTACGTTGATAATATCAGTTTCTTGTAATTATTTTGCAGATAACGGTAGAAAAGAGACAGTTATACTCTAAAATTTAGACAAACTGTCCACACATTGTATGAATCCATGCAGGCATTTTAAATTTAAATACAAATTTACAATTCAGGGTGAATACGGACATCAATTCACTTTTATGAAGATAATACAGTCTTTATACCCCGTTCTACATGCAGAGAGGAGAACAGTAGGCGGCATCTTGTGCGAAAACTCATTCATGCTCAGTATAAAAATCATCTGCTCTGTAGTCTTTTTCCAAAGCCTCCTGATAGATTTTAGATGGATGAGGTCAGCAGAGGGTGCTAGCCTGAGACAAAATTCAAACCAAAGCATGCATGCTAGGCTTTGTCTTTTCAGCCTCATCCAGTAAATAAATTCATGGGTTAATGGCCGTCTGAATTAATCAAAGCCATTAGACTTTATTTTTAAAAAGACATTGACAGCAGAATAATAATGATGATAAAAAAAAAACTCTGAATAGACTCATTGGAATCTATTTTTTCACTCACTCTCTTTTTGATCCTGGATCTGTATTCCGTTGCCATGGAAACCTTTTTTCCCTTTTTCCTGAAGCACCTTGCATTTTATTTTCAGATGCACAGTATGTCCAAAACACAAAAACGGCCAAAACATTAAGGGTCTTTAGAAACTGCAGCAGCAGAAAAAAACATACATAAATAAATAGATTCAGCTGAACAGTGAGATCTGATTGAGGGATATCAGCTAAATAATCAATAAACCCTTTGATCTCTTCAGTCAGTGCAGTTGACACTCAAAATGATTAACAGATGATGAGGATGCATGAGAAGAATTACGCTCATTTTCTTGTTGGGCCTAATTTTAAAACTCTTACATAAGTAGCGTTTATGGATGACGTAAAGGCTTGAAAGGCAGAGCAGGAAAATGCAGGCGGAGGCATCATCATGTCATGGGGGTTTGTGATTCTGCCTGACTGGGGTCATGTGGAATAGACCTGCCTGCCTCTTTGATTTAGCCGCTCAATAAATCACCCATTAACCGGAACAGTCATTTAAGTCGCTTGTTCATGTTTTTTTAAATCACAATCCCAAAACATTCCACTTGTTTTTAAGACAAGGCCAAGTTTAGGAATTTAGATCTTGATAAATAAACAACAACAAAGCTCTTTTGTTATCACTATGAAGCTCGAATTAAGTTTTTAAGCAGACACAATAAACGCCACCTTGAAAAACTAAAAACAACCAATTACTTCATCTGGATATGAAATGACTTATGTTTCGATAATACTTTAAACTATTGTGATGTTTTTGACAATTGATTTTCCTTAGTTTCGCAAAGTAAAGATATTGATTATAAATTATCTTCATCCTTCCCAAAATGTACAATGAAAATGTATATCTTTTAGAATAACAAAAATCTTTTCACACAGACATATTTTTCAATTACTTCCAAGTCAGTGTAAAAAGGATTTTTAATACAGAAATGTAACCATAATGAAGAATATAAACATTTTCTCAATACGTGGTTATGGCTCCTTTTGCTTGCATAAGTGCATCACAGTTTAATCACATACAACTAATAGACTTATTTGCTGGGCTGCTACAATATATGATAAATAAGGATTTTTCTTCCTGCAACCTTTCCAAAAAAACCTATAATTGTTCAGTCCTTTTCCAGTTGTCCTTTCTTGAACTTTAACATTTATCATGCAAACTTTGTCCTTTAGAGGATGAGATGAATCTCTTGTGTTTTTGTTGGTTTAGATTTTTCTTTTGCCTAAGGATGGATTTGCTTGGATATAAATTCCATGGAAAAATTGGAAAACCTTTCAAACAAACCACAGTAAAGTGAGGTTTGTACAATCTCAATGTTTATTCTTAACTTAATTGCAGTTTATATATATATCCCCCTGAAACTTGCTTTCAATCCAATGCCTGTTCTATAAAAATACAATATTGCTTATTGTAAATTCTTTTTGATGGACAAATCTGAGAAATATGTTGGACAGGAAGCTCACAGCTGAGCTTACCAGTTTCCCAGGTGCAGAAAAGGCACAAACTGTTCACATTAATGAAGTTACTACACAAAGCATAGCAAAGAAACTTAGTTCACTGAAGAGCATGAGGTGAAAGCATGCTGCGGTGCTAATCAACTTAATGACTAGTGCCCCTGGGTCAGCTAGTTCTTCAGTTTTTAAAGCCAATTTTCTCTGAATCAACTTTTCTCTGTCTGAGACTGATTGCACTAAGAATAGCCCCATTTCTCTCTAATTTACCTTGTAAATTAGACAGGCTTAATTTGACATCTTGAAGGCCGTTCATATGTTTCCAGTCCTGTATTATAATTACCACCCATAGCCCACTAATGCAGCAGTTTCCACTGCTATGCGAATGTCTCTAAATTACGGGTGGTGTCAAACTCTAAGAACATTGTTTGAAATCTGTTCCTTACTTATAAACATCATAATTTCAGGAACAATTAAAAAAAAATAAATTGTTCTTTACAAAGTAATCAGGGATATAATAATAGTGCTTTAACTTTATCTTGGCCAACGGAGAGAATTCAATAGTGGAGTTGTTGCACATTCTGTTTTTTTCTTGAAGCAGTATCTTTCAGCAGATGGCAGGAGATTAAACGGCCCCTGGAAAGGAAGGGAGGGATTTCTCATAATAAAGACATCATCATTCTTCTTCTTCTTCTTTAAAATGATCTCCTGCATTAAGAGTGAGAACCGATGACATTGTCAATCATCCTCAAATCCCATTGCAGAATTACAGGGTGAAAATGTACATTTTGCTTAATCAAAAATAAAAATAAGCCAATAAAACTAATTAAAAAAAACCAAGCATTTTCCTGTTATAAATTTGCTATTAACGCAAGCAAACAAAAGATCCAAAATGAGTGTCATCTTCCTCCACCAATGTGCCTTTACTGAGGTTTGTTAGAATAGAATAGAATAGAATAGAATAGAATAGAATAGAATAGAATAGAATAGAAATACTCTTTATTGTCCCATACTGGGGAAATGAAGGGATAACAGTTACAAAATCACAAAACATTGAGGCATATAGATTCAAACAAAGACAAAACATAAAAAAATACCAAAGAACAAATGAACAGAATTACAAATAATATAATCTACAAAAAAGGCAAAATTGTTACAATTTGCTTCATATTTTGTTTGGTAAAACAAAATATAACTTTAAACTGCTTTAAAGTCAGTTGAATAAATTGTCAATATTAAAACAGAAGTAAATTTTTCTTATTTTGTCTCATTCTATGCTGATGACAGACCGATATATATAC